>BPLR01020168.1:0-243691 GCA_021605095.1 Caerostris extrusa | reverse complement strand
GTAAGCGAGTCTTCCTGTCCAAGTCTTTCTCCAGTATAAAAGAGCTCTGAGAGAGTCATGTAGAAATTTTATTCTACTTATCATTTTTAGATCATCTTTATGGGGGCTTATCAGTTTCTTTAGGATGTTAAATTCAAGCACAGCTTCAAGTAGTATTTCTCTGTTGATACTGTCATAAACAGCTTTAAAAGGTCAATGAACAGATGGTAAGTATCAATATTATAATCATAGTTCTTGCCAAGATTTGTCTAATAGTATATAATTAGCCATTGCTGTTTTCCTCTCTGGAATCCTTTTACAAATTCCCAATGACTTTAGAGAAGTGTATATTAGCAATCATTTATACAAAAAATGGAAAAGATTTTATAAACTGATTTTAATAAAGTAATTTCCTGTAATTACAAAATTCAGATTGTCTCCTTTTTAATGTATAGGATAAACAGAACTTTCTTCCAAAATCCTTCTTGTATTTTGGAATTCTTTTATAATGAACATAATGAAAATGATAAATAGATATTTTTATTTTGAAAAATTATTGAAATCTTAATCGACTATAATATGAAAAACTACATAACAAATTTTTTTAAATAACAAACCTTTTTCTTCTTTAAGTCGTTCACAATTTTCCCAATCAAGCGTTCATTTCACTTCATCTGCTATATCTTGAATAATATTATCTTCTAAGCCAAAATTAAATATAATATAAATCCATTGCTTGTTGACCTTTATAAATAAATTTTTAGAAGTTTTAAGTCTTTTCCTAATTTGATTAAAATTCATTTTTTAGCTTAAAAAAGAATAACAATATAACTTGGTCGCATGTTTTGGCTCTTGAATGTAATTCAAACATTTCAAAAAATGGCGGGAGTCTCAAAAGCCAAGCGTAATTCAAACATAATGAATATTTTGACATCAAATTTCACACAGATATCAATGAATTGAAATTCCATAAGCCCCGGGAATTTTAAATTGAAAATTAGTCGTACTTTGGGACACAGTAGTGTACATATACTCTTACATAATGTTGGCTTATTCACTTTTGCCAAACAGAGGTTGCGAAAAACCTCATCTGTGGTTAATTGTATTTGATTTATAGCAGACGTCACAACACTATTATTTTCACGCAGTTATATCGCTTACGAACCAATATGTCTTTCATTAAAACCTCCTTTAATTTAGTGAGAAGGTATATATGATTAAAACATTATGGTAATAAAATACGTAATGAAACACTAACTAGTAAAACCTTAAGGAAATTAAGACAAAGTAATTTTTTAAAAATCTTTTGAGATAGGGAATTGGATAAAAGATTAATTATTTAGAAATTTCACTGTTTTACTCATTTCAATTAAAAATAATTTAAATACAAAAGTTGTGTTAAGTGGGATTAAAATGAAGTAATTTAATAGCTACGAAGTTAATACTTTAAATTATGATATAATCATTATTTTGTCACATTTTGGATTTTGATTTCAAATTAATTTGTAAGTAATTCACTTTTTTACTATTTATCTTTTGTATCAATTTAATACTAAACTTTTTTTCAAAATAAAATTAATTATTATTATCATAAAAAATCCTACAAATATTTTATTGGAAATTGTTAAAATGAATTCCAATATAAATCGTTATTTTATAAATATATCTTTCCTATAACAATGAGGTTAATTAGAGAGAAAAGTTTCTTATCAATTCAAATTTCACTTTTTTACTTAAGGTTTTCTAAACGGAAGTTTAAAAAACTTATTTTTTATTTTTAATATAAACCTTACATCACCAGATCATATCTGCTAGTTAATCATCAAAAAAATATTTTCATTGTAGAAAGGAAAGATAAGTTAAAATTTAGTATTAGATATATATATATATATATATATATATATATATATATATTCAGTATTTTTTTAAATTATAAAATTAATTTTTTTATTATAAACAATAAGTCTTGAATATTATCGTTGAAAAGATTCTTGTTAGATAAAATAAAAACGATAAAATTTTGAAGTAGAGGACCTTTTTCGAAGAACAAAAAATGTCTGATATCAACGAAAATTCCTGACATTCTGTGGAGAGAAAAACACAATACACCTGAAAAAATTCTAGAGTATATTTTGGGAAAAGAGAATTAAAAATAAGTTCCTTAGAGTTCTGGAGGTATTTGTTCCAAATTATGAGAGCGTTGGTTCACCAAATTTGGTAAAGTTTTTCCCATGGCAGGCTACAATAAGTAATAAAATAAAAATGAAAAAAGAACACAAAAGGACAAGAAAATAACAACGAGAAACGAAAGAAAACAAACAGTGACATATTTAGTCCCATAAGGGCCTTAGCCCCAGTAACGACCCTACACAGTAGAGGAAACAAGTGCCAGGGCAGACAGGAAGGTGAGATGAATCCATGTCCTCTCTCCAAGACTGCAGAGCATGCATTTTGGGCTTGCAAATATTTTCATTCGAAAAAGATGATTGGCCATACAATCATGGCCTTCAGGGAGTCTGAAAAGGACAACAATTTTAAACCTGGGCTGATCAGGGATGTTTTTTTAGAATAAAAGTTAAACCAGATTTTAGATGAGCTGTCTTCCAGTAGATTATCAAATAGGAGTGTTCCGAACAAAGTTGTATTACTATTCGGCAGGGAACCCATTGCCAAAATTGTAGATCATTTAACCGACAAGGCGTTGGCCGAGGTGCATCAACGAGGAGTTAGATCTACGTTGCATGTTAAATTGTCATAAATAAGTTTCAAAGCCAATTTAAAAAAAGTCATAAATAAGCTTCAAAGCAAATGAGACAAAGTTAAATGTTTTAATGGATGATTCACATCGACATTTATTGAAGGGCTTCACAATAAAAATGAAAGTTATAAAACATTTTTTAACATTTAATAACATGAATAGAGTGTTTTACATTTTCAAAAATTATTTATTTTCTTGCAAAGTATATCCATTCATACATATTGAATTCATTAAAATGATTATTTTTAGTTGATATTAGTTCTAAATCACACTTTTCTTCATTGAATGGAAAAATTATATTTTGACTATACGAATCGCAATTAAATAGTAAAACACATTTTCTTTTTAACAGCAAAAATTTCTTTTTCTTTTTTAACATTTTATCAAAATATAGTGATTAATTTGTAATAAATCAGTGTCATTCTATTTAGATTTAGAAACTTATAATTTACCAATTTTTTAATTATTTATAAATATTTCTAAAATTAATTCTCTGAAACATCAAATTACATAAACTTGATAAAATTTATTAATTCCAATATTTTAATTAGAATTTTTTCATATACTGTATTACATTATTTAATAAAAGTACATTTTATTTCCAAACACTAATTCCTATACTAGGTGATAATTTTATATAATTTATTTACATAATTTCAATGTTTCCATTATTTTTTTTTTTACTGTTAAAACTGAGTCGATATATAATTATCAAACTGAAGCTGTTAATTAAAAAAAAAGACATTTATTGTATTAATATAATGTATATTTAAAAGAGCGAACTTTGGGACGGAATTTCTTTAAAATTAGAAATAAGAAATACATTTTAGCCATTGAATTAAAGATTCTTGTTCGAAGGTTAGTATCATAATAATTTAAATATCAATAAAATCTGAATTATATTACATGTGTAAAAAGTTTAATTGTTTATATTTTTATAAAAATGTTTCAATTCCGATTAAAATCAAATACACATATAAATAATTATATAAATCATATTTATTAAATAATAGTAATTAAAAAAACTGCTTAATTGTCTATTCGTATTTCATATACTAATTAAAATTTAATCATTAGAATGGTCTGCTCTTCATCTCATATTATTAAGTTATTACGCTGCATCTAATCAAGTTAATTAATCACTTATTACATACTTCTGAAGAAGAGCATTGAATATTGATGCGAGACACTTATATAAGCTATCATATTAGCCTTTGAACTTCCTGTCCCTGAAAGCCATGCATGTAATGCATGTCAGGAGTTGACAAAACCCTGATATCTTCTTCAATAAATATGTATAATAAAATGTCTTTTAATGTTTTTGTAGCTGGCATTACCAGATCCCTGTCAATAAATCATTTTTCCTGATAATACATACTGTCAGTTAGAATATAACATGCTGAAAAAATGCGTAAATTATTGCAAAGGCCCGTGAAACTATTGAAATTATATACAAAAACAAGTAATATAAAAAAAATTTTAAGTCAATTCCTACTTTTTTAAATTCCTTCTATTAGCTCACACTCTCCCTATATATTTCTTGTTCAAATTTTCAATCGTTAATAAAACACTTTTTATTAATCCTCTCTAGTTCAAATACATTTTTTAACTTGTACTGATGGCACTTGATGTAATTTGTACTGATGGCACTTGATGTTAATACAATTTTTTCAAAGATTAATTCATTAATTATATTTAATTAATTAATTTTAGTTTTTTCTAGATTTAAGTTGCATGTATCTACCAATAGATGGCGCCAGATAAACTTAAAAAAAATGAATGAAAATTATTTATAAAGGACTTCCTGCAATATTGGAGAGTGTGAGCTAATGGAAGGAATTGAAAAAAAATCAATTATATGCGTATTAAAATTAAACTATTTGTTGGTAAAATACAGGAACGGTTTTAAAAATCGTTTTAATATTTTTTTTAAATATAATTTTTAAAAATTATTTTATTACTTTATAATATAAATTTAACAAACTTTATATTTAGTCGGAAAACGAAACATTACTAATTTAAAAAAAAAAAAAAAAATACTTCAGTAAAGCAAATGCTAATAATTTTTATTTATGAATGTATTTAAACTATAAAATATGTATAAGTAAATTTAGAATAATTTATGCTGTATAGGTTTGTTTATTAATATTTTATTTATGAATTATGTTTAATTTTTCATTTCTTAAAAACGTAAAAAATTATTTTCGAACGAACATATTGTAAAAATAAAAATTGTAATTGGATGCTTTCAACAATTTATATTAAAAGATTAATAAATTTTAATTAATTGAATTCAATTATTTCCTTATTAACTTCAATTTCCGGACTCCAACAAGCGTTATCAGAGTAAACTCAAGTCTTTAATTGACATTTTCTGGAATGTTTTATGGACTTTTCATAATAATTTCAAAATTATTTATTTCGTAAGGGTTGACGACTCTGGAAAGCCAACCACATAAAAATTTTAGTGTACTATAATTCACCATTTTTTCCATAATGACGTTTAACATTTAATATCTTTTAAGTATACTCACGGAAATTTAATTAAAACTAAGTTTTTAATTTTGAAAAAAGAAATTTTCTTTTCGACCGGTGCAAAAATAATAAAATTTTTTTTAATTAGAACTCGAGATGTCGTTTATTATGTGCAAGTTTCATTTAATATTGGAAAAATCACATTTTCAGTCCCCAAAGACTTGATCATATCTTTTCAGAAAAATTATAATTCCATCATACTAAACCGACTGCACTAAAATTCTCGAGTTCTGTAATGGGAAAATTTATAGTTAGTTGTTAATTAATCATTTTAATTAATTTTGTTAATCAGCTCTATAGCATCATATCAAATATATAGCGCTTCGTGTCATTTCAAATGGCACCATTTTTGTGAACATATGATAATAAGGAAAAATTAATTAGTTCCCATTTTTTTAATTAAATTTAATGAATGAATTAATATTTGGAGTCATCCCCTACAAAAATGTATTTGAACTTGAGTGGATGAATAAAAAACATTTTTATTAACGATTGAAAATTTGAGCAAGATATATATATATGGACTGTACATATATACTTTTCGGACATATTTAACCAGTAAATTTCTTTTTAATTGCTGCTCGCGACAGTTGCCTCATGTACAAGACGTAAATTTTCTCCTACGTCGTCGTTACTGTCATCAAAGTTGACATCCCTTGCATCTGACTGCTCTGGTATTAAAGACGACGCCAATAAAAGTTTTAAAAGGTTATTTATAAACAGACGCATAGTAGATTTGCTAATTTTTAAAACATATACTTTTTTTATCATCAGTTTGATATTCATAATTTAAAAATTTGAGAACCAATTATGTGTTATAACGTCTTTTTGAATTCTTAATTCTATGGCTCCTTTCAATTCATTAACGAGAACAGTATTAAGATAATTAAAAGACGTTAACAGGAAACTCAAAGTAGAGTTAGCAATCAATCTCGTTTTCCCACCTGTTCTACATAATGCTTCCACTTAATTTATTACTGGTAATAAGACAGAAACAGTTTAAGTTAATAAATTAAACTCGTGTTCAAAAATGGAATTTTTGATGATAAATCCATTTACTGAGATCTTTGAATTTGTTGAACCTTTCCAACATGGGGGCGGGAACTATTTCATCATGTTTTAAATCTAAATCCTTGAGAACTCTCAACCGAATTCCAGTTAAACAAATTTCTGTAGTTTTACGTAATTTTTGTTGGAAGTTATGTCCTCATACCAATTTTCTACTTTCTGTAAAGTAGTAGTCAGCTGCCTAAAATTGCAAGCAAATGTGAACTTAAACATGTTTTTTTTTTTGCAAAGTACTTTGATTGCGTCAAGTATGGCATGACTTGACAGTTTAGCTTCAAACAGTTTACCTATATATATATATTTTTTCATTACAACTACTTCGCCTTCAACAAAGTACACTATATTATGGGACAGTGAAAATATCATACCATGAACTGAAAATCAGTAGACATTATCCACATCAAGCAATTAGAGATGTTTATTGCAACACGATGCGTAATACAGGAAGGGGCAATAAAAGGCGATCGGTAAATTGTAGGACCACTGTCGACAGGGATGCAAGAAGCAACATGTCAAGAATATAGATTCGATGAACATGCGAATTGTGACCTAAAAGATGAACTATCATAGGTCATCCTTTGACCGTGGCGATGGCCAGTGCATTTAAAGGAAACGCAATCACTCCTAGATGTGCACAATGGGTGAGTAATCAAGACACACTGATGACCATGTAAGCATGCATCCTTTTCAAAGCTTATTAGCTTTAGCTTGACTGTGTGCGTTATCCTACTGGTTAAGCGTTATCCTACGTTATGGCATAACGTTAATCTACTGGTAAATGACATTAGATACATCTTGAAGGAAGATAACTGCTCCAGTTGTAGCACGTCATCTTAATATCATTGGTCCACCATATTGCCACCAATCTCACCCAAAAGTGATTGTATATCGTAGGCGATTTCTTCTCAAATTATGATGGCCCGCAGTTTCTGGAGGGTGGGAGATTGCAAATCTAAATCGCTGAACTAAATATACCTCTTATTGCTGAATAAATATTTTTATTTAAAACTGCAAACAAAATAGTTTTTCGATATGAAAAAAAAGAAATGCAATAACAATGAAGGATATGTAACGACGAGTATACGAGATGAAAAAAGAACATGTAATAGAAATGACTTTTTATTCTGATAGATTGAAAAAAGGCTAAATATATTGATTTTCATTAATATGAGATATGCATAAGTTGGCTTTGAAATTTACGCCCTTTCATTGGCTTATTTAAATATTAATAACAGAATCGAATTGCTTTAAAAGATTTATTCAGTTACAGTAACTAAAATTTTCTAAAAGCGTTTGTTAAGATTACAAAAATTTTATTGTCAATGAGTAATATCGAAAACATATATTTCAACTCTCATAAAATTGGGCTTGGCATCTCTGCAACGTTGGCTTCGGGTGGGCGTTGGTGGCCGTGGCGTGAAGAAATTTCGATTATTTTCACAGTTAACTAGTTTTTTCAAAACCAGTTTTGCAATAGGAAAATTTCCGTAAATAATTCGAAATTATAAATGATGTGGAATAAACATTTCTGACAAATGTCTTACGCTTAAATAAAGACGTTTACATCCAATAATGAAACAGCTATCCGTGTATTAACTGAAACAAGAAATATCATCTTCTGTTTTTTAAATTATATTTTTCAAAATATTATCATATTAAAAAATTCTAAATCGACTTTATATTCGCCAGATATTTTAATGCAATGTGTTTTACGAGTCCTAAATACAAAACTTTATCAACCGTGATTGTATAAAATGTTAATCCATACTTTTATACAAAAAAAGATTCCAACTGTATGCATTGAAAAACAAAAATGCCTGCATTGTCGCTAATGTTTTAAAGTGAAGAACATTAACAACAGAAATCCACTGACAAATAAATCAGTTGTTAACTTTTAAATCAACCGAGCGAAAATAAAAAGAATCAAACTTTAAAAAGTTAGAGAAAAGTAATGTTTACCGTTTTCGCGGAGGAGTGAAGATAAAATATGTCGTAGTTCTGCATGAAACCCATTCAGCCGGAAATAAATAAAAATTTATTGTCATTGTCCTTTTTGAACAACACGGATTTGTCGAAGTGACTTAATAAAATCATATTTATTCCTTATCCGTATAAAAGAAGAAATATACACTGAAGTGACAAAAGTCATGGGATACCTCTTAATATCGTGTCTGCCCTCCTTTCGCCCGGCGAAGTGCAGCAACTCGACGTGCCATGGACTCAACAAGTCGTTGGAAGTCTTCTGCAGGAATATTGAGCCATGCTGTCTCGATAGACGTCCATAATTGTGAAAGCGTTGATGGTGCAGGATTTTGGGCACGAACAGACCTCTCGATGATGTCCCATAAATGCTCGATGGGATTCATGTCGGGCGATCTAGGTGGCCAGATCATTCGTTGGAATTGTCCAGAATGTTCTTCAAACTAATCGCGAACAGTTGTGGCCCGGTGACATGGCGCATTGTCATCCATAAAAATCCCATCGTTGTTTGGGTACATGAAGTCCATGAATGGCTGCAAGTGATCTCCAAGTAGCTGAACATAAGCATTTCCAGTCAATGTTCGGTCCAGTCGCACCAGAGGACCAAGTCCATGCCATGAAAAAACAGCCCACACCATTACGGAGCCACCACCAGCTTGAACAATGCCTTGCTGACAGTTTGGGTCCATGGCTTCGTGGGGTCTGCGCCACACTCGAACCCTACCATCAGCTCTTACCAACTGAAATCGTGACTCATCGGACCAGGCCACGGTTTTCCATTCATCTAGGGACCAACCGATATGCTCACGTGCCCACGAGACGCTGCAAGTGATGTCGTTCTGTCAGTAAAGGCACTCGAGTCGGTCTTCTGCTGGAATAGCCCAAGAAAGCCAAATTTCTCCGCACAGTTCTAACAGACAAGTCCCTTGCACGTCCCACATTGATTTCTGCGGTTATTTGACGCAGTGTTGCTTGTCTGTTAGAATTTACGACTCTTTGCAGACGTCGCCGGTCTCGGTCGTTAAGTGCAGGCGGTAGACCACTGCGCTGCCCATGGTGGGATGTTATGCCTGAAATTTCATACTCTCGGCACACTCTTGACACAGTGGATCTGGGAATGTTGAATTCCCTAACGATTTCCGAAATGGCATGACCCATGCGTCTAGCTCCAACTAACATTCCGCGTTCAAAGTCTGTTAATTCCCGTCGTGCGGTCATCATCACGTCTAAATCTCTTCACATGAATAACTTGAACAGAAATGAAAGCTCTGCGAAAGCACTGCGCATTTATACCTGTTCTACGCGATGCTACTGCCATCTGAAAATTTGCATATTGCTATCCCATGACTTTTGTCACTTCAGTGTATAAGTCAGTCTCCCTCAATGCGAAGAAAGCCGAAGGTAGAGGTTATGTTTGAAGCATACTTCTCAATAATAAGTAATTTCTTCTAAGTAATAAAGGTTTCTGCATGATTCAGAATACCAGATAATAAGTAAGAAATGTTAAAAATTAATCCTTCATACTATTAGAACAGTGTTTTGTGCACTATGCATACATACAAGAAATGCAATTTCTACATACCAAAGTATTTCAAAGAATAAAGCTTCATCAAGACACGGTCATATTTCGAAATTTCTTAGTCATATTTCTAAACCGACCACCCTCTAAAATAAATACACTTCAGTACTGCACAGACGTTACTCACTACCCAGGAGTTGAGTTTAGCTGGAAGATAAGCCACGAACGCGGAGCAACATTACCCCCGCAACGTTCATGTTAGACCGGGACCTATAGTTTAAAGTGGATTCCGAACCACTACAAATATCCATGGCACCACCGGGATTCGAACCCGAAACCTGTGGTACCGAGCGCCAGAGCGCTAGCCACTCGACCATTCAGGCCCAACATTTATTCTTATATCTATGGGTTGCTTAAAAGATCTCCTTCTAATTACCATGATTAATGGATTCTGAAAACTAGGTATGTATCTTTAGAAGATTTTACGTACATATTCTATGTAAATAAATTTTTAGATACTGAAATTTGGTTATCAAAAAAATAAAGTTAAGATACAAGGGCTAATAAAAGAAGAATGAGAGTTAAATTATTTTTAAAAGCCACGCTCATCCAATAACGAAGCAGCTTGCCTTGTAGCTAGAATGTGTGAGAAAAACAACAGTTTGATAGCTTTAGCAATTTAAATAAGGATGACTTAAATTTTCAAAGAAAATTAAGGATGTTGGCATGAACATCCTGAACGGCTGTTGGTATGAACTTATCAGAAATATTTCGAACCACCCTGAGACTATTGATAGTGGTAAAAACATTTTCATCGTTATGCCCTTTACAACATTTGTGTGGTTCTGTAATTCTGAATTTCAGGGTTGTATATCATTCATAATAAACACATTTCTGCATGCGAAAATGGTGTCTATTTACACTCGAGCAAAACATTATGACCACCCCTACGTTTTGCAATGAACTCGCCTGGATGACGTGGAAGGCACGTGATCAGATGGAAGTGGTATTTAACTGGTATTAAGTGGTGGTATTAATCCATGCCAAGGCGGGTTGAAGCTGTGTTACACGCCAAAGGTAGGCCAACTCGTTATTGACAGGCGGTCATAATGTTTTGGCTCTTGAGTGTATATTTGAGTTTTATTCCAGCAAAAACGGTTTTGCTACTTTCCATATAATTTTCCCCAAGCAGATAATCTGAAATAACGAAATAAAGTTTTCATACATAGTTTGTGTCTGTAAACATATATTCACTCCTGATATTCTTCGAATAGCCCTCATATAAGATAAAAGAAAAATAATATTTCAAGGTCACTATTGAATTTCCATAAAGTAGGCTTTAAAAAAAATATATACTTACAAGTTAGCTGTTTCTTTTTCTGGAATAAACATGCTCAAGACGTTTTTTATTTGGATTAACATAATCAAGTCGTTTTTTCTATCTTTCGTAGAACAATTGGGTCAAATCGACTCTTTACTACTATGACCTTCCGATTGCACAGCGAATGTTTGTTGACCAGTGGCGTAATAGAAATGTCATTCGTCTTTCTCTTGTCAAATCATATAATTGATTAACAAATGCCGCACAATGTAAAGCTGCCACAAATAAAGCATGCGACATTTCTGTTTGATTCAATTACTAGGTGGCGTCATCACAGTCGATCAAGCATATGCCAATAACTGATTGCTTCATTTATCGACTATCACAGAAATAATAACTGTATTTATTGTCAGACACCATTGAATATTTTTTTCAGAAAATAATTCAGCAACACGTTTATATACTTAACAAGTAATTTAAAAATTAGTTAATTAGTCAATTCCTACTTTTTTTCATTATATTGCAGAAAGTCCTTTATAAATAATTTTCTTTCATTTTTTTAGGTTTATCTGGCGCCCTCTATTATTAGATACATGCAACTTAAATCTAAAAAAAAACTAAAATTAATTAAATTTAATTAATGAATTAATATTTGAAAAACTGTATTAACATCAAGTGTCATCCACTAAAAGTTAAAAAAAATGTATTTGAACTTGAGTGGATGAATAAAAAGTATTTTATCTCTACGGATTTTGAGAAAATGTATAATCATTTTTTTCGTAAATTTATAATTAATGTCACTAACTAGAAATCACATGAACTTTTTATATAGCGAGTGCAATTTTCAATAGCTTTTGTTTTAATTATATATTATACAGAAGTACAAAATACAAATCATATATAACAAGTAATATAAAAATAATTTTTTAAAGTCAATTCCTACTTTTTTTTTCACTATATTGAAGAAAGTCCTTATACATAATTTTCATTCATTTTTTTAAGTTTATCTGGTACCATCTATTGGTAGATATATGCAGCTTAAATCTAAAATAAAACTAAAATTATATAATTAAATTTAATTATTGAATTAATATTTGAAAAAAACTTATTGACATCCAGTGTCATCCACTAAGAGTTCAAAAAATATATTTGAACTTGAACGGATGAATAAAAGTATTTTATAAACGATTGAAAATTTGAACAATATATATATAGGGAGGGTGTGAGCTAATAGTAGGAATTGAAAAAAGAGATTTAGATTCAGAATTAAATAAAGTTTTAAGAATTTCTTAAATAAATTGTAAGCATTATTAAGATCCAGAAAAAGGTGCATCTTTTGATTTTTTATGAGATGATTGTTTTACAATTCAAAATTTAGTTTTATTTATACAATGCCCTGAAATATGTATATAAAATCTTATTACTTCAAACTCCTGTTAAAAAAAAAACATTTTATTTTCTAAAAATTAAAAACGAAATAAAAGGTTTCATTTAATGAGAAATTAAAATAAAAAAAAACTTAATTAGAATACATGATGTAAATAACAAAAAATAATCACTTGAAATGTTATTGTTTAACTTTTTATAGGAAATTATGCTAGGATCAAACGAAAACTTCTGCTGTAAAAACAATGAAATACCATCAAAGGAATTAAATCATTAATTTGAAGTTTCCTTTTGTAATTCATTTGACCTAACAAAAAATAAAAACATTCCCTTTTCTATCGACAATGCACACTTTAGAATTTATATCTTCTTTATCTTCTTAATTCATGTTTGGATTTTATTTATTTAAAGAATTTTAAGTAATTAGTTATTAAACTTACTTCAAAATATATTTGCTTGTTTTTAATTATATTTTACACAATCATTATTGCATAATAAAATAAAAATAAATCTTAATAAAATTGTCACATTCATTTTTTATTTCAATAATTGTTTCACTTGCTATTGTTTGTTAATATTATGAAACAGAATTTTTTTCTTTTTTTAAATTAGAACAAAATGTATTGTTCTTTTAATTTTTTCGTTCTTCAAATGTAAAAAAAAATACTTTAAAAATATTTCCTTACATCTGTGAATAAAGTAGCAAACTAATTTTTAGTTGTTATTTTTTTCAATTTCTTCTATTAGCTCACACTCTCCCTAAATTTTCAATCACTAAAAGATACTTTTTATTCATCCACTTAAGTTCAAATACATTTTTTTAACTTGTAGTGGATGACACTTGATGTTAATGCAGTTTTTTCAAATATTAATTCAGTAATTAAATTTAATTAATCAATTTCAGTTTTTTTTTTAGATTTAAGTTGCATATATCTGCCAATACATGGCGCCAGATACACTTGAAAAATGACTGAAAATTATTTATAAAGGACTTTCTGCAATAGAGTGAAAAAAAGTAGGAATTGACTTTAAAATTTTTTTTTTTTATATTACTTGTTTTTAAACATCAGTTCGGTAGAGGACTTTAATAATATTATTATTCCATCTTAAAAACAGAAATAATAGCGTTGAAGTACTTAATATATTAGTTATTTGCTGGAGAGTGATCGTTATCATCAGATACCTTATGCTGCCGTCAAAGAAAATATCAGCAGCTATCAGATAGAAAAAATGGAATATGATCAATGGAATGATAACATCACGGGAAACTCGCCGTGATGTTACTTCCTCGGCAGTTCAATAACGATTCGCTTCACAAATTGGGTTTTGCTGATGACCGTGCGCCAAGGAGCCTTGTGAATTCTTCGTTGCTGATTTTCTTAGGATTAAGATGCCATTAGGCCTTCCATTCCATACGACCTTCAAATGTTGTTGTTGTTGTTATCGCGCCCATGGATTTAAAATATTATTATTAAAGTTAGATCCAGTCAAAAGTCTTCACGATAGCGGCAGCTAGCAATGGCGCCGCTTCACTATACAGGACGTCTCTTAAGTTGGCCTCGATAGCCACCATACCCAATAGCAATACATGGGAAATGAGTGCTGGGCACTCTAGAATGTACTTAAGTGTTAGGAAAGCGTTGGGGCAATTTCTGGCAGGGGATGTATTCCCTTGTCTTGTCTGAGAGAATCTTCACAACTCTTTAATGATTAGTTCTGAGTCTGCTAATAACTGATGTCAACTTCCTAACTTAGTTTAAGTCCGTGATTAGTGGTTTCTTAAAGTGATGAGGAGTTAGTCGGCATTTGGCAACTGCGTTAGCATCTGCAAGTGTGATGGTAGTTCTGGGACGACCTTCAAATAATTCTATTAATTAGCCAAAATACTATGACAGACCAACAGTACATTTGTGATATCTTTTAGCTTCAATATATATATATATATATATATTGAATAACACATATATATATATATATATATATATATATATATATGTGTGTGTGTTACTTCTCATACTTACCAGGAGGCACTTTTTAAACAGGATAATGCTCGGCCACATATAGAAAGAGAGACACAAAACTGCCTCCGCATTATTGGCATACTGTCATGGCCTGCCTGATTTATCACAGATTGAAAATTGGTGAACTTTTCTGCAGTATCCTAGTTCGTATGCTGTTCGAATACAGTTCGATTTTTATCTCGATTTTTTTTCACCTTTCCTTTCTACGACCTCGTGTTTCGGTTTTATTTCACTCTCTATGGATTATAATTCATTTGTGATTTTGTTTTTGTCGTTTTGGCTCACAAAGAACAATGCCTAATAAATGTTGTATTCTCAAATACCGTGTACATTACAAAAAATGACTTAACAGTTTTCAAATTTTCTGGATATGAAAATCAAAAGATGAAATGGACTACTACAACGCAAAGGAAATATTCCATATCCTCTAAAAACAGCAAAGTAATTTTCTTTAATTGACTTTTATGACGAAATTCATTTTCTCATTTCCCAGTACAACAATAATATGAAAATATTCTCCATAGTATTATTGATTTATCTATTTGTATTTTAGAAACTGCCCTTTGAGGAGAGTGGTATCATTAAAGACCTCATTGATATGATAAATCCCATGGCACAATTCTAATACTTTCTTTATCGTTCAAAAACAAGTAATATAAAAAAAATTTGAAAGTCAATTCCTACTTTTTTTTTTCCACTATATTGAAGAAAAACCTTTATAAATAATTTTAATCCATTTTTTTAAGTTTATCTGGCGCCATCTATTGATAGATACATGCAACTTAAATCTATAAAAAACTAAAATTAATTAATTAAATTTAATTACTGAATTCGAGATCAGTGTCACAAGTTCAAAAAAAATGTATTTTTTGAAATTGAAATGAATAAAAAGTATTTTATGAACGATTGAAAATTTGAGCAAGATATATATAGGGAGAATGTGAGCTAATAGAAGGAATTGAAAAAAATAACATTGTTCTGAAGTTTTTGCCGGATATCCAGATTATTTAAGTCAAAATATGTCATCAAGCAGGCGAGATCCTGGTGAAAAAATACTGAAAGAATTCCAAGCTTTATCAAAAGCTGTACAAGACAAAACGAAATATGATGAATAAAGATGTTTAAAGCCACGGGAAAGTTATGTAAGAAAATGTACTATGCAACCACAATACTTTTTTGGAATGTTATCAAAAATAACATATTCATCTTTCCTTTTATTTAACTAGTCCCCTTGTTGCTGAAATTATATATGCTATAGATTTAAGTAAAGATTTGCAAACTTAATATTTCTCCATAATTGTGTTATTAATTAAAATTGACAACAGTACTTTCCCTTAAAATGTACTGATACAAATTTATTAAGTGCACTCTACAATATAGTGCAACTTCTTCACAAGATTAAACAAGTAATATAAAAAAAAATATTTGAAAAGCTGTATTAGCATGAAGTGTCATCCACTACAAGTTAAAAAAATTTTTTTGAACTTGAGTGGATGAATAAAAAGTATTTTATTAACGTTTGAATATTTGAACAAGATATATATGGGTAGAGTGTGAGCTAATAGAAGGTATTGAAAAGGCTTAACTACAATAACAGATATTCCTAATTTATGTAAAAAATTAACTAATAGAAATCTAGGATAATAATATTGAAAGCATGCAATATTTTATTTTTCGAGAGAAATAAAGTGCGCTAAAATTCTACACTTCATATGATTACGTCAGCCATGATAGCTATAGCCCTGTCTTCTTGGTGGTTACACCTGGATTGATAAGTGTGGCAGCGTAGGAGTTTGGCCGAACTTAAGCACGCATATAGTAATGGTGGATTGAGATGCCACCACAGTACAGTATAAGAAATCGTATTACAATATTCAATGTTTGATCGTATTGCATCGTAATTCAGAGCTTAGCCAATGAAAGTGGCCATCGTAAGTCAGAAGAGGTTAATGAATAAATAGGCTCTGTATTATTTGTGAGTTTTCTTACAGAGTTCAGCATAGTTATGTTTCCTTCAGCAATCACTTACTTATATCAACGAAACAATGGAAACTAGATATTAGCAAAGTTTCAATTAGTTCAAACAAATCCTTCTTGGTACATAGAAATCAACATATTTTGAGTCACAATGGTGTAATTTTAATACTGCTTGAACCATTTAAAAAATTTGATCTTCAAATAGCACCTTTGTTAATTCGTGTAACTTAAAAATTACCAAAAAGGAGACTTTTCAAAAATGTCACGTATTGACTGGAACTAGAAATTATTTTTAAGCAACGACCTTATTTTTTTAAGCAACGTGCTTTTAATAAATTTTTAACAAGGAGAAAAATAAATCACATTAGTTTTTTAAAACATCTAATTTTCATTTTCTACTAATGATAATTTTTCACTAAACGTTTACGACCTAAAATAATAAAAACTTGAAAGCATTACAATTAGCTTATGCAACTTTATGAAAATGGAAAAATTGCAAAGTATGCGCAAATTTTATGAATAAAGTGCAGATGATGCCGCAGAAAAATTAAAACATCTAATTTCACAAAAATATTTAAATACAGATTATTTCCCTATAATATAAGGTATTGAGAAAATAAATCAGATTTACAAAATAGAAATTCTTAAGGATTTTGTTATCAAATACGAAAATGTTAAGAAATTGCCATTCCATTAATAACATGAGTAGAAATATATATTTATAAAAGTTTTTTTCATTATAATAAAATTAGATGCTGAATCACCAGGTTAACCTAAATGCACTGTTTACATTTAGTTTTCATATAATTTGAAGATTGCTAAAACATTTTATTAATTAGCAATGCTATTTAAATAAAAAAACTGAGAATAAAATAAATAAGTCAGCTTTAAATAAATGGTGCCTATTGGTTTCTCTGAAAATATATATATTCGCCTACTTTTTATTCAAACATATTTATTATAATATTTTGACTTAAACTTACTGCAAAATATATTATATATATTTAGAAATATTTTTACATACAATATATGAATTATGTGTTTTAATGTAAAACCGCATAAATGTAAATTAAACATGCATAAATCCATAGTTAATTCATGTGAAATATATAAAATTTATTTTATCTAAGCAAATTTTTATGGCTGTAAAACGTATGTGTATTTGTTTATAGCAAAGCAAAGATGGAATTATAACATTAATACCATTAGATAACAATAATTTATACAAAGATGTCAAAGAGAAATGTCCTCAATTATCTTTATAAAGAGTTATATTCTGTCAATGACACTTATGCAAATAAATTGAAATGAACAAAAACTAAATACTTACGTTACAATACTATAATAATTTTTTTTTTACAAATAATATTTTTTTACTGGAAACACTTAATAATCAAATTATACTTCTAGTCATTATATACATTGCAGAAAAAATACTTGTTACACAATTATGTTATCACCACACAATTTCATGTAATAAAGCATGCACAAAGCGTTGTATTCTGTCCATGACTCTTATGCAAATCAATTGGAATGAACAAAAACTAAATACTTATATCACAATAATATAACGAATATTTTATAAATAATATATATTTTTAGTGTAAATACTTAATAATCAAATTATATTTCTAGTTATTATATACTGAGTAGAAAAATATGCTATTTAAAACTATTTTACCATCACACGTTTTCATGTAATACAACTTTTTCGAATATAAACAGCCTTTCTACTTAATGGAACTTCGAAAAATAAATCTCGAAATTTAAAATGGGCATCTCACTTAACTTTGAAAACTTTTCACGAGTTTTAGACCTTAATAATGTTAAATCTTTTTTGACGCGAACAACTTGAATAATGGATATTACCTTCGTTAAAACGTGCATTTATATACTTTTATGCCGTGAGATAGTTCATAAATACTAAATGGCATTTATAAACTTCTTATTTTTAATGTTTCCAAAGCACGAACAATTCATCTCTTTATAAAAATATGACAGATTTGTTGCTTTTAAACTTTGCTCAAACTGAATTCAAAAGTAACTTCAAAAAAGATATTTAGTCAAACAAAAGTTAGAAAGAGTCATTTAGAGTTTTTAAGAATTTGTTTTTAAAAATTTCTTTTTTTTTTTTATTTTGATAATCTCAACATGCTTATGTAATATTTCCATATTTAAATTCTGCATATAATAATAATTCAAACCTTTTAAATTTAAATTTATAAAATTCTATAATACTAAAAAAATAAATAAATATAGGAATGGAATATGTCGAAATAGATTTGAGGATTTTAATTTATTTTGTTATGATTTTTGTTACTTTTTTTCAATTTCTTTGTTGGTTTTTTATTAATTACATACCATTTACGTACGTTAATTCAAACTTACAGTTAACATTAATGTTAAAGGTTTAATTTAAAATAAAATAAATTACTACAATATATATTATATATATGTTTGTAAAAATGCATTGAAATTAATTTTTTATGATAAAATGTCCTTATGATCCTTCTTCCGTTATTGTCTTACATTTCCTATTGTCCTCAATCTAGAAAACTTCAGCATACATGGAATAGTTGCATTGTCTGGTCATCTGCAAACTAATAAAATTCCAATTAAGCTTGAAATCTTATCTTTCACCTAAGTTTGTTCCCAATGTCTTATTTGTAAAAAATGCGCTGCAGTAACAAATCTAAGAACATGGAATTTCTTCTTGATATCGGACAGTTGTTGCTGAGAAACCATCAAAAGAAACATGCACGTTGTTAGTTAGTTACAACTAATGATCATATCAGCAAATACCAGCTACTTATAACAAAAAGATATTATGTGTGTTGCCTATTGTGAAACATGTGATCTAATTCATCGAGAATTATTGAACATGGATGACCTTTGGATTTTCTTATATTAGTACTATTATTTAAGGAATACGTTGAAATAAATAGTCTATATTATCTTGCAATTCGTTACAGATAATTGTCCGCATTAGAGTATTCTTGCTTTAAATATCTTGGTGCTCTGATTTGATCATTTCAATAAAGATTAAAAAATTGGCTGGTAAAGCTATAATGAATTTGTAACATCGTGCCAACTTGCATTTGTCTCGCTATACAGCGTTTCTATTGTTATTCAAAGCTGTCCTTCTATTGAATTGAATAACTATATTATTTTCCCATTTGTTTATCTATTTCTCGAAACGAATAAGTTTTAACTATTATTTTATTAACGATTGAAAATTTGAGCCAGATATATATAGGGAAAGTGTGAGCTAATAGAAGGAATTGAAAAAAAATGAATTTGCAGGAAATTGTTTAGGTAAAGAATCAAATTAGTTTGGATATGGTTAGTATTTTTATTTTCAAGATACAACTTATATATGTTTTCTCTCACATTTTTTTATAGAAAATAAAGGAATATTCAAATATATTTTAATGAGGTGAAAATAATAAACACATGCAATTACATTTAATAAAAATAATGCCTAAACACTGTTTGCTTTTTAAATCTTTTAATTTTCAATAATTAAGATGCAATACGTATTTGATATTGTTCCCTTAGTATTCCTTTAGTATATTCCCTTAGTATACTTATTATTCATGTGTTTTATTCCCTTAGTATACTTATTATTCATTTGTTTTATTCCCTTAGTATACTTCTATTCATTCATTCATTATATCCTTTTAGTATACTTACTATTTCTTTAGTATATTTAGTCAGTATATTTACAATTCCTTTTAGTATATTTTTTTAGTATATTTATTATTCCTTTGGTATATTATTCCTTTAATATACTTACTATTCCATTAGTATATTTCCTTACTAAATCATTCCTTTAGTGTATTTCCATGCTATATTATTCCTTTAGTATATTCCCTTGCTATATTATCTCTTTAGTATATCCCCTTGCTATATTATTCCTTTAGTATATTCCCCTCAGTATACTATTCCCTTAGTATGCCATTGTTTCCATTTTAATAACATATTTCCCCTCAAGTCTGTATCTTTAACTAACTTCAGGCAAGGAAATACTCCCTGCGTATAAGATATTTAGTTAAAAATAAAGTCATATATCGGTCAAATGCAGTATGCTTAGAAATTGGCTGAGTGACACGTAAACGCAATTCTCAGAAGTGGCATCAACAGATCTTCCACCCAATAAAGACCATGCATCAAAGTCGAAAGGGAAGAAAAAGCTGTGACAGATTGCAAGGTCGTAATTCATTGGTGTCGTCAGGTATTAAGGGCGAAAAGAATGGTCCTCATTCATTCGGTGATGAGAAGAAGGTACTCGTTCTATATATTGATACACATTAGATGTTAATGGAAATGGATGGTTCCTAGTAACTCTATTGATAGTATTTTTGAAACAAACCTAGGAGAAAGTCATTTAATCTTGTAACTATTTTTGAGTGTAATTCATTAATATAAATAAAGGTGTTTAAATTTTTCTAACTGATGATTTATCATTTTTTTTAAGACATTAAATGATAATATTTTTTGAATGTGTTTTTTTTTTCATTACAGTGATTTAATATCAATTTAAGTACGTGAGCATATCAGTTTGTCCATAGATGAATGTAAAACCGTATCATGAGTCACGATTTCAGTTGGTAATCAATGGTAGTTTTACAACCCCACGTAAGTCATGGACCCAATATTGAAATGTTCGAGCTGGTTCCATTTGTGGAATAATTCATGGCATGGACTTGGTCCTCTGGTTAACTGGACCGAACATTGACTGGAAATGCTTATGTTCAATAAGGAGATCATATAAGCCATTCATGGACTTCATGTAAAACAACGATATTTATAATATGACAATGCGCCATAAACAGCTTTCATTGGTTTGAAGAACATTCTAACAATTAATAAATTTGGCCACCTAGTTGATTATCCAGCATTTATGGGACATCATCGAGAGGTCTGTTCGTTCCCAAAATCCTGCACCATCAATGCTTTCACAATTATGGACGTCTATCGAGACAGCATGGCTCAATATTCCTCAGAAGACTTCCAAAGACTTGTTGAGTCCATGCCACGTCGAGTTGCTTTCGCCGGGCGATATTCCGACACGATATTAAGAGGTATCCCATGACTTTTATCACTTCAGTGTATATTATTCATATATTTTACTACGACTGATAGTTCATGAATTTAATCACGTCTTCAAAAGCTCTTAAAAATTATGTCAATATTGTAAATATGTAAGATTGTAAGTGTAATTCCTCTAACACACTTGCAAGAGCTCCCTGTACCGTTCCGAAAAATGGTCAGTAGACCTCGAGTCTCTTACCAGAGAGGAAGTACTGCGCAACTATACGTTCCCGCTGAGAACCGTTTAGTTGGTCTACAGACTCTCACCCGGAGAAGAAGTACATTTTGCGCACCCTGCTCATATACGAGTATAAGGTTTTCGGATTAGAAGTAGTCCTTCTATGAACCTACAATTATATGTCTATAAATATGTAAAATATTATAGGTCTCCTAATTGTATGTGTGTGGTATATGCGTGTGTCAATAAAGCCGTGAGTTCTCAACTTATGTCTCAAGTATATCATCCTAACCACATCCAGTTCCAACCAAATCCAGTTGGCCAAGCTGTACACTGACTGAATGAGACTGCATGCACCTTCATTAATAAGAAATATTTTTCTGCAAAATGTATAGATGTTTTCATAAAAATTAAAGCTAGACAAAAGTACCAATAGTAAAGTTTTTAAAAACAAGACGAAAGTTTAATATAAAGGCAAGTAGGTAATTTCCAGCAAAAATAACAATGTATATAAAGTTACGTCTTCCTTTTATGATACACTGATTTTCAATGAATGGCCAATCACTTAAAAAAAAGCATTTTGTCTTTTATAATACCCATTGTCTTCAATAAATGTTTATTAATTAGTTTATGACGCTAGAAATTAAAAATCAATTTTTCTTCAAGAAATAAAGTCTTTGATTAAAAAAGAATTTTCTGTTTACTAAAAAGTGGGAAAAGATTAAAAAATGCAAAATAAAAAAATAAAAAAAATAAAATAAAAACTTGAATCGGAAATTACTTAAATCTTAAAAGCTTATATCTAAATAAAATGCTACAAAATTTTATTAAAATAAGCTTAATAATATTTCTTTCAAAACTCAATATATTGCCACATTTGCAAAATATACAAATCGGTGCTCTGTACATATTAGAAAAATTTTCTTTTGTTTATCTTTTTACAATTTTATCTATATGTGCATAACAATTTTATATATAATAAAAGCGCAGATGATTTCTTAGCATGCTTTCTGTACTACAATTGAAATCATATAAAAAGGTTGAATATTTCTTGTTCTTATCACTTCAACTCTCCGGAACTGAAACGAAAAAATCGACAGAAAAAAATTTTTGAATTATATAAGAAGGGATTACGAAATCGATTCACTTTTTATCTTGAAATGAGATTTCTCTATAAATCTGCAGTGTTCCAACTTCTTTAACCCGAGTGTAATAGATGATTGAAGTGATTAAAACATGAAGATCAAATAAGAACTTTGCGCTTTCTTTACTTTACAAGATAATTTATCTCTGTCTTTTTGTCTCACTAGTTTCATATTTGGAATAGAAATCTTCTTCTACATCTCAACAATATTGAATTCTCAATGAGAAATGCGCAAATATGCCACCAAACTACTTTTTAATATGCAATTATGGAGATAAATAGCCAAAGGATGGAACATAACTTGGATAGTTACTAAACTCGAAATGGCCAGGAATCAGATCAAAAATATCATTACACAGAAAATGGTATCTGCTATAAATATGGATTCTAGCTTCAATTGGGGGTCCTTTACATATTAAAATGGATCCAAATCAATAGTTCAAAAGAGTACATCAACTTAGTTGAAATTATTAAATAAGTCGTGAGAAAATAAATAAAATCGCATTAAAATTTTTATATCTAATGAATATATGAAAGATTATTATTTTACTTTTTGAGTTCATTTATGTATAAATAGGTAAATATTATAGGCTTAGGTAAATATTATTCTGGGTTTTAATAAAAAACACGACTACATTGATCTACCAAATTATTTAATATGATACAATTTATTGTTTTTAGTGTTTGTAAATTCATACTGCTTTATAAAAAAAAAAGTGAACAAAATACATTTCTTTATGCTTTAAAAAAAAGTTTATTATTTATTACGATTTCATTTGATTACCACACGATGACCTTTGAATCAATTTCAATAGGGAAAATTAAAATAAAAATACCGAATTTAAATATTTTAAGATACCACAGAATTAGTAACAGTGAACAGTGAAAAAAAATTAAAATCAGGAAGAATTTGAAAATAAAGAATTGCATACAAAGATAGCTATGAATGTCTGATTAACATCTTTGTAAGAATTCTCAGGAAAAATTCCTAAGGAGGAAAAAGTATCTCTGAAAATCAAGTACTATTTTGCTACGAGATTAAAATTAAAAAATACTAACGAGGATTGATTGTAATAAATTTAAGGACGTAGGCATGGAATTTTGCCTACGTACTGGGGGTATACAATTCGGTATTCTTAGAAATATTCTTCACACTACCACATACAAGATGAGGAGAGACAATTTTTCTCCGAAATGAAATAAAAAAAGAAATAACGAGAATTATTTTAAATTAAAGTTTTTCCTCTACGAATACAGGGAAGTTTATCTTGTATTCGTAGAGAAAATATCATTTTTCGTAACGAAACATAAATAATATCGAAGAAATGAAACAAATGACAAATGCGTTTCGATTCACAAAGGAAGAGAATGAAAGAACGAAATTAACAAACGATCAGCACAAAATCTTAATTATTATTTAAAATGAAAAAGCACAAATGGAAAGAAATGAAGAAGTACAAAATTTGTAGTAATTGATTGTTAATTACATAAGACAAGACACGTTTACATATATTTGACGATTATGTACTAAACCATAATTCAAGGAAAATAATTAAGCTCTAATAAAATCGGAAATGTTTGAATATTTAAAATTTGACACATGGAAAAATTACAAATATACATAACTTCAGCAGTCTCAATACTAAATTAATCTTATATAAAAACCATTAATTTATTTAAAAGTTTTAATGTTTGATGTCTATAGCATTTTTCCCTGCGGGTAGTGTTGTGGCATGTCTTTCCCAAAAGAGAGAATGTATGTGTACTAGCATAAATAATTAAATGTTTTATAAACTGATTTTAGAATTTATATTGAAAAATTAAAAAAAAACAATAATGAAAATAGCATTGATTTCTTTCAATGGCAACATATATATATTTTTACTTATAAGATCTCGTGTTTTGTACGTGATATATTTTGCTAAATATTTTAATTTAAAATTGTTTTGAATATGAAATTGATGCTTTTTATCTTAAAACTATTATCTACGAATGCTCATATGAATGAAATGTATGCAAAAAAAATTCGATAGCATCTGTCACTTTGATGCAATTATCTTTTAATCAACTTACAGAATTATTGATCTTTCTGGTGACCAAATTTGTTGAATAAAATAACCGTAAGCTGCCCTTATTCATATGCCAAGATACGAATACTGTTCGGCGAGATTTGAAGATGAGGACTTATCCAGAAAAGACATAAGAAAATTCACCTCAATAAATGAAGAGCTATGCAAGATTGTCTTGATATGTGCTCCCATGAAACTCTTCTCAGCTCACACTTTCTGACGCAGGTCCAACAATAAAAACATACCGCTTAATCTCAATTATACTTAAATTATTTGCTATAAAAAGCATTATTATTTTACAAGCATGCATGTTTGTCATTAGCGTATTGTGTTAAACATCCTTTGCCACTGGATATGATAAAACAAGAAGAAAGGAATTATTCAAAATAATAATAAATCCAATTGGTGAAAAATTTTAACCCTTTAAGTTAATGTATAATGCAAATTCTATTTTTAGAATGGATCTACAGATATAGGAACACACTCATGTGTTTAAATATTTTCTGTGGCAAATATGGTACAGTTGGTTGTCTAATCAGTGATGATTCATGTGACCAGTTGAATTGATCGGAAGATTTTCTCAACTGAATCTCAATTGATATTACGGTGTAAATTATTTAGACTAATTTAAACTGTTATGTTTCTACCAAATATAGCTTCTCCAAATGAGTTTTTGTTTAACTTAACGTCACAACTCTAGAAAATTGGGGTTGAAACTAAAACTTATTCCTGATGTCAATTCTAGAATAACCTTACGTCCTCTGATAAGAACATGGCATTTCATTAAATAAAATGCAAATCATGCTTACTAAAGGATCAATAACAACATAATCAAATGTTTTCGGACGTTTGCGTAAACATCTTAAATTCAATTATAGTCACTTTTATTTATTATTTATCTCGTATACTCAACCCAACATATGAAACTATGTCCGAGTAAAAAACTGAAAATGTGCTTTTTATTGAAATTTGGAAGGATGTGTTTATATCTAAGTATATCCATTTTAATGGAAAAATTTGATATTTATTTGTGACATATATTATGATATTCTAATATTCTCTATATAATTTATCTATATATATAGACAGAGAGAGAGAGAGAGAAAGAGATTATTTCTCAGAATCAGAAATAATAATAAACTGTAACAATGCCCTCCCTAACAATAGTGTAGATTTTATTGTTTAATAACAATGTTAAAATGCAAAAATTAAATACATTGTTAAGTTGTCCCATTGTTTTAGACACTATCTGTTGTTATTCATATTTTGTTCGTGGCCATTTGAGCGAACAGTGATTATTTTGATTGCGATTTTAATATATATTGATATTTTCTGCAAAAAGCGGAGAACTTGTGTGATACTGTGATTTCATCGTCTCTTCTAAAGAGGAAAGAGGTTTATTGATTTGTGTTGGATATTTCAAACGGATTGAGGATGAATTTTGAGGAAGGAAAGGTGTTGTTGGGGAAAGTGAGTTTCGGTGCATTGTCAACGATGTTTCTTATGAGTTGGTATGCAATGGATATTATTGACATCACTGGCATGGTTTTGTTGATTGGATTTGTTGGCAAAAAGTTGAAGGATTCAGGATATGACTGGAATGACTATGATTGGGACCAGAAAGATCCCTTTGAGATCGAACTGCTTGGATATGGATGTATTGTGCTCATCATATATTTGCACTTGTTTATGATTTGTATTCGCTGGCAACCAATTTTTTACCATTCTGATAACTGGAGTTATAGCAGATGCCGTTAAAGTCCACTTAAACTCGTGGGATGCTGTAAAAGCTAAGCTAAGCATCTTAAAAATAATAATTTCAAAGAGCATTTAACAATACGAAAATACTGAAATATATATCAAGAAAGCCTAACTACATTTACAAATGAATAAAAAAAAATCATCTAAATAATTGTATTATTTGATCTTCCTACACCAAGCAGATAAAAAATAGTCTACTTTCATCTAAACAAATCACCTCAATATGAATGGCAGCCAAAGAGGATTAGGGCTCCTGGCGACACCTCTCTAAAAAAAGAAGCGCATCGAGATTTCTACCTCCTGGGTGATGTGGAAACGAAATCATTCAGAATCGAAAAAAAAATTTTTTATTCTCTGTTTGGTTCAAATTCACAAAAAACGTTTTCATTAATATACAAATTTAAGAATGGGTTTATTTTTATTATTATTTTTTTTACTTTTAGCTATGTAGTCGATATGTGTTATTTAACCTTTTTACATTGCATTCTTTTGAATAGTTTTACTTTTTTAATAAATTTTAAAATTCAAAATATATTACTAATGAATTATTGGAGAAATTTTGGCCCTTGTTTAAGAGGCACATTAAGAGGTAATTAATGAAATTAATTCATGCTCTTACAAAAGTTTTAAAAATAAAATTTATCACTTTCCTAAGGTGTCAATCAGTTTTTAAGCAAAGAAGCGAACTGAAGGTGACGGAAATAAATGGAAAGTATAGATTTTATAGATTTAAATAACTTCAAATATTGCCTTTAATGTAGTTTAATTCAGTTTTGGGGAAAAACCTTTTAGGGAAAATAAAATGTCAAAAGTGGTACCTGCAATTTATGTATATTCCAAAATGGGAAGTAATATGAAATATGACCTACGTCTTGTAGAAATTTAGGAGCCTAAACTGAAATCCTAATAATTATTAGAAGGAAGTTTGATAACAAACATGGAAATCTGACTAATATTTGCGAAAACACATTAATATTCATGCACATTAAATAACAAATATTTACCTTCGATAATTTCGACATCAAATCGGAACTAGATGCAAAATTTCCAAGATTTAATCTTAAAACATTTTATTCTAACATGCAATTAAGAAATTCATTACTTTAAAAATTCATAATATTTTACAAATCACGACATTTTATCAAGAAAGTGAAAATTACTGGTTTGCCAAGGGAAAATGAAGTTTCTTGATATTCAATATTTGAATTTTAAGATTGCTGAATAAAAATATTAATCTGCTGTGTAATAAATAAGACAAATCCTGGACAGATTGAGCAAGAAACATTTATATAATTAAAACACTTGCAAAGTATAAAGAGATCTTCTACTGTTATAGCTCGCCTTCTTCGTATCATTGGTGCACTCTAGTGCCGCCAATATGGACCAACGGTGAATCTACATTGTATGCAATTTCGTCTCGAACTGTGATAATACGCTTTTTGAAGCCGGTGAGAGATTGCACAACTAAATTGCTAAACTAAATCTACCTGTAATTTCTGAATAAATATATTTATTTGAGATTGCAAAGGAAAAAGTTCACCGAATAAGAATTAAAAGGACATGTAATAACAAAAAGAATTTTTATTCTGATTGGTTGATAAAACGCTAAACATATAGTTTTTCTTTTTTTTTTCCTCTATGCGTGACATACATACATACTTTGACACTGAAATTTACACCGATTTATTGGCTGATTTTAAAAGTTAATATTTGAATCGAATTCCTTTGAACGATTTATCCAGTTATAATAATTCAAAAAGTTTCTATAAATCTTTGTTAAGATTACAGAAATTTTAGTGCCTATGCGCAAAAAAGAAAAAAAAAAAGAATGGAGAAGCGATTCCTACTAAAAACACAAAAAATACCCGAATATATCGAATATATGAAAAATAAATTTCTATTTCGTCTCTCACATAACTGGTCTTAAATTTTTGATACGATAGCTTGGGGCCCTTGTTCGGGTAGAGGAATTTCTATCAATTTCCCAGTTAACCAGTTTCTTCGAAACCGATTTGGCAAACGCAAGATTTTCGTAAATAATTGAAATTATAAATGATGTGGAATAAACATTTGTGACAAATGCAGTAATAACTGAAACAAGAAATGTCATCTTTTGTTTTTTAAATATTAATATTTTTCCAAATTATTATCAAGCTCAATTCGAAGATTCGTAAACAAGTTCAAAAATCGAAGATTACACTTTTCAAATATAATCATATTCATATATATATATTTTAATTCCAAAACATTAGATATTTTAATACAATGGGCTTTACGAGTCCTAAATACAAAGCTTTATCAACCGTGAATACGTAAATGTTATCAATACTTTCCCATAACAATAATATGAAAAAAATGTTAAACTCAATTCCTCCTTTTTTTCACTATATTGGAGAAAGTCCTTTATAAAAAATTTTCATTCATTTTTATAAGTTTATCTGACGCCATCTATTGGTAGATATATGCAACTTAAATCTTAAAAATAAAAATTAATTTAATTTAATTTAATTACTGAATTAATATTTGAAAAATTTTACTAACATAAAGTATCATCCACTACAGTTTAAAAAAAATTGTATTTGAACTTGTTGGATGAATAAAAAGTATTTTATGAACGATTGAAAATTTGAACAAGATATATATAGGAGTGCGTGAGCTAATAGAAGGAATTGAAAAAAATGAAGATTCCAAATGTATGCATATAAAATTAAAAATGCATGTATTGTCGGTAAAAGTTCGAATGCGAAGAAAGTAGTAACAGAAATCTACCGACAGAGAAATCAGATGTGAAATTTTAAATCCAATCGAGCGAAAATAAAAAAGAATTAAACTTCTAGAAAAATTAGAGAAAAGTAATGTTTATCGTTTTATAGGAGGGAGTGAGGATGCATGCAAAAAAATATTGTTTCTGCATGAAACCCATTCAGCTGTAAATAAATAAAAACTTTATTGTCACTGTCAATTTTGAACAACTTATTTTTTAACATGGATTATCGACGCGACTAAATAAAATCATAATATTCGTATAAAAGAAGAAATTTATGAAAGTTTCGTCAATGAAATAAAAATATATAAGTTAATTCTCCTAAATCAATGCGAAGAAAGCCTCAGAAAAAATGTATGTTTGTAATATCAGAACAGTATGTTTGTATATGTTATGTACCAAAGTTTTTCAAAAAATAAAAGTTTCATTAAGACACAGTCATATTGAACCCATTTGTTTATAAAATAAAAACTAACACATGCTTTTAAAGGAATTTATTTTATAAAGTAGCATGTTCTCATGAAAAATGTCTTTTCAACTTGCTATGATGAATGGATTAAAATAGCAGTGCTGAAATTTGTTTATCAAATAAATCCTTAAAAGAAAAAGAAAGTAATATTTGTAAAATCTACTTGCATCCAGTTATGAAACAGATTCCCTTGTAGTTTAGAAAGTGTGAGAAAAACAGTATTTTGGTAGTTTAAAAACTTAAAGAAAGAAACTCGTTTTCAAAGAAAATTGGTTCGGATACTGCAGTTGGCACATAGAACGAATCAGAATATTTTCAACCCTTTGAGAATATTATAAAAAAACATTTCACCATATATCCATTACAGCATTTGTGTACTTAGTACAACCTTACAATTTCAAATTGCGGATCATTCATAATAAACACTCGAAAAGGAACTCTTCTTATATTCGTGTTTTATTCCAGCAGAAAGTTTTGCTAGATTTCCCTACATTTTTTACCAAGCAGATAATCTGAAATAACGAAATAAAGCTTATCATATATAGTTTCTGGTTTTAATCATATATTCATTCTCAATATCCACGTATAAAATAAAAGAAAATAATATTTACAATGAATAATTCACTAATGAATTTCCATAAACCTGGCTTTAAAAATATGCTAATAAGTTAGTTGCTTTTTGGATTATATGTTCAAATCTTTTCTTTTATCTTTCATAGAACGATTGGGTCAAATCTTTTTACCAGTATATCTTTCGGATTGTACAGTTAATATTTGTCAACCAGTGGTATAGTAGAAATGACATCCGCCTTTTCTTGTCAAATCATATAATTGATTAACAAATGCTACATAATAAATCTGCCACAAATAAAGCATGCGACATTTCTGTTTGATTCAATTACCAGACAGCGTCATCACTGTCGATCAAGCATATGCCAATAACTGATTGCTTCATTTATGAACTATTAGAGAAATAATAACTGTATTTATTGACAGACACCATTGAATATTTTAAAAAAAAAATAATATAAAACGCTTTTATATATTAAAATAGAGATTTAGTTTAACTAATTCTTAGTTTTAAAAAATTAAATAAATTATAAGCTTTATAAAGATCTAGAAAAAATGGATCTTTGACTTTTCAAGAGATGGTTGTTTTGCAATTCTAAAATGAGTTTTTGTCTGTACAATGCCTTAAAACATATACACTGCGTAAAAAATAGAAGAACAGTGTTTTTTTTGCCAATTAATATCTCTTATTTTCTCCTAACTACCAGATATTTATGCAGATTTAGTTTAATGACCCTTTTTTTTCATTTTAGGCAACAATTAAGCATCTACCACTAATATTAATAATAAAATTAGTATATATATTTTCCGATGCGAAAAAGTAGATGGACACTTGCTAATATATTTAATTTAGTGCGTTGTTCTTTAGTTAAATAGTGATTTTGTACTTTGTTTTATCCTTTCTGTCAAAAAAATCTAATTTGTTTAAAAGTTACGCTTTTTCTCCATTCTCACAAATGCCTAAAGGAATACCTTTGCACGATTTTCAAAAAGGCCGAATTTTTGCATATCAAAATTAAGGTAAAGGTGTCAGAGAGATTGCTCGATTGTTGCAGGTGAGCTCCAATACAGTTTAAACTTTATCAGAAATCCTTATAAAAATGGAAAGAAAAAGAAGACTGGTAGACCGAAAAAGTTAACACCACGTGATGAAAGAAAACTTGTTCGTGTGCTTAAGAAGAACAAAGGAAGTGTTTTCAAGGCAAGAAATCACGCAGGACTTAATCATGTGACGAAACAAACGGTTTACAACTATATTAAAAGATCTAAAAAAATTCATTTTCAAAAACGGAAACATCATCCTAAGTGTACACAAGCTCACATTGATAATTGTTTAGCGTGGGCTAAGGAGCACATGCCCTGGACTACAGAATGGACTTCTGTGATATTTCCGATGAAAAAATGTAACTTAAACGGTTCAGATGGATATCAGCACTACTGGCATTGTTTGGGGAATGAAGACGAATACTATTTAACACGACAAATGGGAGGAGGGAGTTTAATGGTTTGGTTGGCTGTTGGATATGGAGGAAGGACAAGTCTGGTTTTCTTAAATAGTAGGCAAAAACATACAGACTACATTAAGAGCTGAATTCCGATCTTCTTCCTTATGGCTCTGACTTGGGGGTGAAGAGTGGAGCCCAGCAAGATGGAGCTTCCATTAACACCGCGACTGGAGTCAAAAATTGGTTCCTAACAAATAATGTGGATGTTTTACCATGGCCAGCCAAAAGTCCTGACCTTAATATAGTGGAAAACATCTGGGCAATGCTAGTTCGTCGAGTTTATGCTGATGGAAGGCAATTTGATTCTCTAACTCAGCTTCGAGAAGCATTGAATAACTCGTCGGACAATTTTTGTCAAACAGAAGTTCAATCTCTATACAATTCACTTCCAAACAGAATATTTGAAGTTATAAAGGCCAATGGGAAGAACATTCCTTATTAAAATCACTATTTTTCATTCATTATAATGCTGTCCTTCTACTTTTTTTACAAATTTTCAAAAAAAGAGAAACTATTTTTGTTGCCATTAATATTTTATGTTTGAATATCATAATTCTGATGTTAAAATTGTATTTTTAAAATATTTGTAAAATGTTTCTAATAAAAATTTTAGTAAAAATAAAATATTTTTCGGTTATTGTTACAAAATCAAGTGTCCTTCTACTTTTTTACGTAGTGTACATTAAATTTTATTACTTCGAACTCATGTTAAAAACTAAAACATTTAATTTTCAAAGAGCTAAAGAGGAAAGAAAAGGTTTCAATTAATGAGAAATTAAAATAAAAAAATTTAATTAGAATGCAGGATGTAAATAACAAAAATAATCACTTGAAATTTTATTCTTTAACTTTTTTATGGAAATAAAATTAATGCTAAGATCAAACGAAACCTCTGCTATAAAAAAAAAACAACGAAATTCCATCAAAGGAATTAAGGAAACTGCAAATTAAAGATTTATGCATTTCATTTGTACTAACAAAATATCAAACAACCATATCAAACACCACGTTTTAGAATTTATATATTCTTTTTATCTGTTCAATTCATGTTAGGATTTTCTTTGTTTAAAGAATTTTAAATTATTAATTAGTCGTTTATTAAGAATATTTACAAATATATGTTTATTTGGTTTTTATTCTATTTTACCCAATCATTATTGTATAATAAAAAGAAAAATAAAACTTAATAAAATTATCACATTTGATTTTTATTGCAATAATTGTTTCACTTGCTATTATTTGTTAATATTAGGAAATAGAAAATTTTTCTTTTTTTAAATTAGAACAAAATGTATTGTTCTTTTAATTTTTTTCGTTCTTCAATGTGAAAAAAATTACATTCTTTTATCTACACAGATCAGAGGAAATATTTTAAAAGTAACAAAACAATTTTTTTTTTCCATCAATAATTTAATTAATTTTTATCTCATTAGTAAACTTTACAAAAAAATAACTTAATATTATATTCCTTATAAGAGTGAAATAACATATACAATAAGTCACAGAAAATACCTATAAAATAACGAGATTCAGATATTGTCGATATTTTAAAAATTAAATTTAAGCCGACGTTACATTTTATAGGCTAAACGATATATATTAAAGAAGGTGATAAAAAATACCTCCCCAGAATATACAAAAATAAAAAAAAAAAAAACTGATGTCAGAAGAGGTATTTTTGTAAAACGTCTGACGATTTAGCTATTATTTATGAAGAAAAAACAAGTATTATAAAAAAAAAAATTAAACATTCCAATGTCATCCACTACAAGTTCAAAAAAAAATTTGAACTCTAATGGATGAATAAAAAGTATTTTATGAACGATTGAAAATTTGAACAAACAAGCTATATATAGGGAGAGTGTGAGCTAATAGAAGGAATTGAATAATATAAATAATTTATAATTCTATAATAATAATAATATTTTACTAAGCATTTTTATTATGAATTACATAACATTATTATATTTTACTACTCAATTTTTAAATATTGCAATATATATTTTTTTAAATAAAATGAAATAATCTAGTTGCATTAATTTCAGCTATTAGTATTATTTTAACATTTAATTAAAGCTATTAAAAATTACTGAAACTATATAGATAGATATATAGATAGATAGGGAGAGTGTAAACTAATAGAAGGAATTGAAAAAACATTGATATATAGTTGTTATAGACACAACCAAAGACGATGACAAGCAAGTCCCTAACGAGCAAGACGGCCTAATGGCCAATTGGATAGCGCTCTGGCTTTTGGTACTACAAGCTGCAGGTTCGTATGCAGGCGGGGACATGGGTGTTTATTAGTGGTTCGGTATCCTAATAGAGTCAGAGTGACAAACCCAAACAAACTGACCAGCAAAAGTGCTCCATTAAAATATAAACATGAGCTCTGCATTGCATTTCATTATTAAACAGGAGACTTGAGTATTAGTTAAGCAATTTGTGTTGTTTCAATTAAAACAGCTGAAAGTGGACTCCTTGGAAATTGTTGTTAATGTTCAGAATTTGATCATTTATATTAAGGAGAAATTAAAATCTTTGTTTAAAATTGTAAAACATATTGGGAACAGTTGGTCAACTATCCGAAGAATTCTATATATTTTTAACAGCCATTGTAGTGAGCAGCCAAGAGACTAGTGAGATTATTAATGCGGAACAGCTTGCAGAATTTCGAGAAGAATACCACTGAAACCCATAGAAAATAAAAAAGGAAGCAGAACTTTATTAATGAATACATTCATAAGAATTTGGATTTTTGGTTAAGTTCTTTTTTTACCAATGATAAATATAATGTTTTCAGAGGAGTAGTAGGGTTTGAGGGTAAATGTCAACTGCCGACTTTGGAGAAATAATCTTCATTGAAGTAACGATGGATCACTCCAAATGTTTAAAGATATAACTATTTAACGTGTAGACATAAGATGATTGATTATAACTCGGTGAATCTTTCTGCAAGACACCGGTTAAAAACACACAACAAAGTTTGTGAAAGAATGGATTAATGGAGTCTACATACCACTCCTCAGACGGCAGATTCGAATGCCATCGAACAAAATTTGGTGGTGTAGAAAAGAACAATTGAAACTCATAATTGCATTTCCAAAAGCGCTGTGATGAGCTGGAGCTGGAGCTGGAATGAGCTTAAGGGAAAAGCTAGAAAATACAGTGTCCGTGATTGAAAAAAATTCCCTTAAAAAATGCAAACGAGATCTAAAATTACCCCCACCAGACAAAATCTTATTGCATCAAGGCTAAGGAGACTACAAGCCCTTATTAATTCATAAGGCTATTCGTAAAAAGCAAGATATTAAAATATATCAAATTGCATAATTTATGCTAATTTTTCATTTTCTTTTAAGTATAAATACTTTGTGTTATGAAATTCTTATTATTGACTCCTTTCTTCCAGTTTCAAGTATTTCTTTTTCTTTTACATAAATATAGTAGAACTCAATTCGTATTTGAATATAAAAATAACGCAGCTTTTCACTTTTTATAATTTAATGAAAGTTTCTCTTTTGAGGGTATATATATGTTGATTTTGGGACTGAATGTGTATAAAATATGTTCTATATTGAAATTTGCATCCTGAACTTTCTTTTGAAATAAAGGAGACAATCATTTCTGACAATCTTGTTTCATTTATATTTTTTCATATTTTAATTACGTAAACGGATAAGTTATGATTTAGAAAAGGAAGGTTCAAATTGAAAAAAAATGTGACCACTGAGTCTTAAAAGATTAAATGCTAAATTACACATTTTTTTTCCATAAACAATTACTCGATACATTTCAATTAAACTTAAAATTAAGATAACTATACGCAAATTTTATAACATTAAAATAAAATTAAAATTACAAATTCAATTAATGTTAATTAATTATATCAACCAAAAAATTGTAAATGTGGATCAAATTTTTACATGCATTCATTAATCAACACAACTCTTCAAATTAGAAAATATTGATTTTACTTATTTCATTCCTTTTTTTGCATAAAAAGTTATTAAAGGCCTTACTGTTCTGTCCAATTTAAATATATTCTAAGACTATGAAAATAAAGGTGAATTTTTACGCCATGCAAATTTGCACACCAAGCTGCCAGAGCCCTAAAAACGATTCGTCAGATTTTCACAAGGAGCATGCACAATCTTTCTGCAATTTTAATAATTTGCATATTACGCTGAGGTCTTTAATAATGTTATTCCATTTTAGTTCATAAATAATCGCGCTGAAGTACTTAATACATTAGTTAATTGTTTCATAGACTTGATCGTCCTTGTTTGATCGTTATCATCAGAGATGCCTTGTGCTGTCGTCAAAGAAAATATCAACAACCATCGGATATAAAAAGAAAAAGCAATGGAATGATAGCAACACGGCGAATTTCCTACTTCCTCTGCCGTTCAATAACTATTCGCATCACAATTTGGGTTTTACTGATAACCGTGTGTCAAGGAGCTTCATGAATTCTTCGTTGCTGATTTTCTGAGTATCAAGTCACGATTAAAACCAATGTGGTGGATTGGGGTGCCATTGCATACGACCTTCAAATACTTCTATTAATTATACAAAATACTATGACAGCCCAGCAGTACATTGTGATATCTTTTAGCTTCAATATATATACATGTTACTTCTCATAGCAGGACTCCCAGGAGGCACTTTTGTACAGGATAAGGCTCGTTCACATAAAGAAAGAGGGACACAATACTGTCTCCTCAATATTATCATACTTTCATGGCCTGCCCGATTTGTCACCGATTGAAAATTGGCGAAATTTTCTGTATTATCCTACATGGCACACGGTTCGAATACTACAGTTCGATTTTTTGGCCTTTTTTTTTTCAATTCCTTCTATTACTATATATATCTTGTTCAAATTTTCAATCGTTCATAAAATACTTTTTTATTCATCCACTCAAGTTCAAATACATTTTTTTGAAATTGTAGTGGAGGAAACTTGACGTTGATACACTCTTTTCAAATATTGATTCATTAATTAAATTTAATTAATTAATTAATTTTTTTTTAGATTTAAGTTGCATGTATTCAATAATAGATGGCGCCAGAAGTAAGAAGAAAATTCCAACCATATTTGTAAAGGACTTTTTCTGCAATATAGTGGGAAAAAAGTAGGAATTGTGTTTATTTATTATTATTTTTTTTTAATATTACTTATTTCACCATTCCTTTCTACAACATCATGTTTCGTTTTTATTTCACTCGCTTTAGATTATAATTCATTTGCCATTTTTTGTTGTTTTTGATTCCCAATAAGCATGCCTAATAATTTTTGTGTTCTCAAACATCGTGTACATTACCAAATGGCTTAAATGTAGCAATTTTACAAATTTCTTGGAGATGAAAACCTAAAGTTGAGATGGATTACTGCAATACAAAGGAAATATTTCATCCCTTATTAGAATATCAGAGTAAATTTTTAATTCACTTAATGCCAAAATTATTTTTTCTCCTTTCCCCCCATCCCCGACAATAATATTATGAAAATATTAGTTACAGTAATATTGAATTATCTATTTATATTTTAGAAACTGAATTTTTTGTAAGTGGTATCATTAAAGAACTCCATGGATAGGATGTAAACAAGTCCCTCCTTTAAAAGTGCATCATTTAAAAAATAACTTATTCTGAAATATTTTCCGGATATTCAGAATATTTAAATCAAAATATTTCATCAAGCAGGCGAGATCCAGGTGAAAAAAATGGTATTGAAAGAATTCCAAGCTTTATTAAAAAGCTATACAGGGATGTAAACAATAAAAGATGGAGATGAAAATGAAAAAAAAAAAAAAGGATTAAAACCACAAGAGAATTGAGTAAGAAAATATACTATGCAACTACAATAAATTTTTTGGAATGTTATCAAAAATAATATATTCATATATTTTTTTTTCCCCTGTTCCTGAAATTATATAGGCTGCAGATTTAAGTGAAGACTTGGAATTTAATATCTTTTTTGCCAAAATTATGCAATTAACTTTAAATTGGAAAACGTTGCCTTCCCTAAAAATGTAATAAGTGATATATACTGCAATATTGTTTTAAGATTTAAAAAAATACTAAGATACTAAGACCTAATTTAAAAGTTTTGGTAAGAAATTAAAAATATATTAACTAATAGAAATCTGAGTTAATAATCTTCAAAGCATGGACAATTTTATTTTACGTGAGCCATTGAGTGATCTGAAATTTTGCCCTTCCTCTGATGTCATCGCTGATGATAGTTATAGCCTTGTAGTCTCAGTGGATACTCCTGGATTGATAAGTTCGGCAGCGCTGGAGTTTGGTCGAACTTGAAGAACACATATAGCAATAGTGGACGGAGAAGTTGTCGCAGTACACCATAAGAAACCTGTATTCAATAACTGACCTTATTGCATTGTAATTTAGAGCGTAGCCAATGAAAAAGTGGCTGTCGTAAGTCAGAAGTGGCCTTACGAACTAATATTCCTTATTTTTTCAGAGATTTCTTGCAGAGTTAAGCATAGTTCTGCTTCCTTTCAGTCACTTACTCATATCAACGAACCAAATGAAACTGTATATTAGCAAATATATAGTATCAATTGGTTCGGACGACTCCTTCTTGGTGCATGGAAGTGAGTGTATTTTGAGTCACAATGGTGTAATATTAATTCTGCTCGAATCAGTTTGAAAATGTGACCATCAAAAAGCCCCTTGGATAATTCTTGCACCTTAACAATTTACAAAAACAACTTTTATTAAGCACTTTTAATAAACCTTTAATAAGGATAAAAATAAATCACATTATTCTTAATAACATGCAATTTTTATTTTTCAATAATGATGATTTATTTCCCTAAGCGTTTATAACCTAAAATAATAAAAACTTGATGGCATTACATTTAGCTTATTCAATTATGGAAATAAGGGGCCTGAAATAGGAAAAGTCTGCAAAATATTTTCAAATCTTATGCAATTATTAAAATAAATAGCCAAAGGCATGAATATGCTGCAGAAAAAAAACTTAAAAATCTAATTTTTCAAAATCATTATTAAATAAATATTTAGATATAATTTCAAATTATTTTTCTTATAATATAAAGTCTTGTTAAAATTAAATTAAATATCAAAAATAAAAATGGTTACAAATTTTGTTATCAAATACGAAAATGTTATAAACTTTATCAGAATTATTTTGAAAGTAAAGAAAACTTCACTCAACGGTTTTCAACTAAATTTTCAATGCGTCTTAAATTAACTCATTAGAAAGGATTAGGTGGTATTTTAAACAAACCAACAACATGTATTACCTTCGATTTTCTTATACTAATACTATTGTTAAAGGAATCCGTTGAAATTAGTAATCGACATTATCTTGTACTTTGTTACATAAAATTGTCTGTACCACAGTATTAAACAAAATAATAAACTAATTTGATCATTTCAATACTTATTATAAATTGGCTTAACGTTACAATGAGTTTTATAAACATCTTCTCAACTTTATACAACAGCTACTATTATTCAAAGCTTTTTTTATTATTCAACAACTAGTACTATTCAATTGCTACTATTATCCAAAGCTTTTCCTTTATTTAATTGAATAACTGTGATAATTCACCATTTGTTTATATATTTCTCGAAACGAATAAGTGTTCAAAAAGGCTTTGCTGTAGACTTCACAATAATACTGACATAAAATTTCATGCAAATTTTCCATTGTACATTAAAGTTGCCATCGAATATTGTATCATATTGAATCATTTTAAATTCAATCAAAAAATGAGAAATTAAGCATGTATTTATATATAAAAGAACGGATATTTCTGGAATATTGTGTTATTTTACTTAAAGCCATTGAAAATTTATTATTTATTATTATTGTATAAATAAGTGTAATAAAGAAAATGAAATAAGTGAATATTGAATACTATATACTCCATTTAAGTAAAAAAAATTAACTATGCTATTTAATACCATTAAACAATTATGAATTTAGAAACAAGGCAATATTTTAATTAATTAAGATAAATATTAACTGATCACAATTCTAAATTAAATTCTCAAAATCTAAATAAATAATTTTCATTTTGAAAATTATTTAATAAAATCATATTTTTATATAAACAACTTTTTTTTTGGAAATCCTGTTGTTAATAATTCCACTTGGTAGAAAGCAACATGTAGAATAAGTCCAAGAACCCGTGTGGTCTCATGGAAGGAGGGAAAGTGGGTGCAGCTTCTGTTGTAATGAAGCACCCGTAGGTAGAAATCTGACTTATGACTTAAATCTGACTGAAGAAGGAGGACAGTCCTTTCCGAGAATACTTTAAGGAAATTCCCCCTTTGCATGTAATGTGGGAGAAAACCAGGAAAAACTCCCACCAGGTAGTCCGATTCATTTTAAAATAGGATGAATATCACAGACGACATCGATTGTTATCATTTTTGAAACAATAGAGAGTTTTTGCATACCGTACTTTGGACGTCCGTTAGCTTTTTCTCCCTGGCGCATGCTCATAGGAAATTGCGCATGCGTATATGCAATAATGTTTCCTATGAGCATGCGCGCTAGGGAGAAAAAGCTAACGGACGTCCAAAATACGGTATGCAAAAACTCTCTATTGTCTACAACAAAGCGACTGCGGATTGAACTTCCGCCCTAATGTTCACCAGTGGCGCGCGTTGCTACTGAGCCAAGAGTGTGGCTTTGAAACCCATAAAAGTTTTAGTTAACAACATTAAAGATTCGGCAATCCACACTATTCATATAATCAATCCTCACTATTCATATAATTCATACAATCAATCAATTCATAAAATGTCTATTGCAGTAACTTGGATAAATTTCACTAACTTTGAAAAGGTAGGTAGTAGCTGGGTTTTCATAACTCGTTAATTTATCGCCTTTCATATAACCATTGCATCAAATATTATATTTTTTTTTTAAATCGATGAAATATCATTTTTAAAAGAATTGGTATTTAAAAACATATGTATACATTTTTCTTACTTTCCTTTTTCACAAAAAAAACTATGTTCACCATATTTAACGTGAAAGTATAAGATAATTATTTTCATGACAATAATAACTAAACATTATTATGATAATAACGTTGCTTAAGATAACTATCATTCATAATAATAAATTATTTTCTACGTAATTAATAATGAATTGATTAATGTTGCCATTAATGTATTATTTACATTTGACGCATGTATAAACACTTTGATATATGATTGTAAGTATTTAAATTAACAAGATCAGAAAATCCAAATATGATAAAAATTTTATAATTACACGTTTCTGTGATTGTTTCAAAATAAGTAAATATTAAAAATCAAATTATTCCGGTACATTTTAAAATTTATGAAGCTAAAATTTAATGAAACATTCTTATACACATAAAATAAAATTTAGAGACATAAAATATTAGATTGTTTCAACCAAAACTGACACAGTAGTTTAAACTACTTTTAATGTCTTGCTTTTTTGCATATTTTTTAATCATGCATTGTAACGCACTGTTTCCCAATGAGATCGCAAATCATCCTAAATGTCTGTTTTGCTGCAAAGCAGTGAAAAACGTCATACTCTACTTAATAGCTCACGTGATTTCCCTATCACATGAGAAACGTTTTAGTTTTCAGTCTGAACTTTGGCTTCCTACAGACATGACGTGGTCTGGCTGCTGTCGTTATGAGCCTGTCGAGGCGTAACGGTTTGCCAGAAATATATTTGCAGCAATTTGTTAATAGCTGTGAATTACATTAGAATTATGTCTTGTATTTCTGTGATCGTCTTAAATGTCATTATTTAAATAAATATTAGTTAGTTGAATTTCAATCTTATTCTTGCAAGAACTGTGTCGTGATGTAATTCCTGTTGAAATAATTGATATTCTTTAATCATCCACGATGTTAAAGAAATTTGAGCTAGTCGAGGAACGTTGTATGCTACAGTATTACATAAACATGAATGTCATACCTTAAAATCACTCTGTAAACTGTCAATTACCATTAAAAATTAAAATTTTTCTATAATATACTACATAAACCCATTTACAAATATAACTTTAAATTACATAAACAACGCAACATTTAAATTACATACAACTTTTCTTCTTTGTATTGAACATACATTTTATGCAAGAAATATTAAGATAAAGTTAAGTAAAAAAAATTTTTTTTCCAACTTTATAAAGATTCGATACTGTATTTTATTTCTTTATTTTTTTGTTCTTTTTTTTTTGTATATATTCATTAATTATTAAAGTTTAATATAATTTACTTAAATTATATTAATACAATTTATTTAAATTATATCAAAATTTAATATAATTTATTTAAATTATGTCAATAACAACTGCTTAATCATAAGCAAAATAACCTCAAACTGTACTATATTTTCAGATAATAAACAACTCTCCATACATTCATAATACGAACGGTATTGTAATTTGATGTTTAACTATCTGATTATGCTTATAATATTAATAAGGAATTCCAATGTAAGCCTCTCTGTTTCAGATTTGATGATGACGTAATAAGGCATCATATTCGATTTTAAAGTTCTGTGTTCTTTCGAAGAATTCCGTCTTCTCGAGAGAAATCAAATTAGCTAATTAAAATAATCTAATTAATATTACAAACAGGGTCGCTCCTTCAATTTATACAAGGGAATTAAGGAAATTACTTTAACATGATTATTAACGATTGCAGTCAATTTTTTTATATTTTCACTAAAGTAAAGCTTTATCTAGTATATTTAGTTAAGTTGATGTTTTTAAATAATAAAAACTATTGTTTAAACGTCAGTTTTATTTCCTTTAAGATTCTTTAGAGTGCATTTTAAAAATTATAAAACATTTATAATATATTTATGCTAAAAACCGTTTTGAACGGGCATTCCATAAATATGAATAAAAAATTCATACTGCTTCATGTAAATATTTGAATGGAAATGTTTATTATTTTGTTCTATATTGTTAATTTATTAACACATTATAATAACCTTAATCAAATTAATTTGCTATATTTGAAGTAAACATAAAATTTATATACATCTCCTTCTTTCGTTACAAAGATTGAACTCATTAAGAATGTAGCATTTTAATTAAATTGCTATATTCATAAATCATTCATAATCATCATCATAAATCATTCACAATCATAAGATTTTAACCATTATAACAAAAAAAATAAATATTGATATGTATTCTTTTAAATTACTTTTAAATGGTGAAATTAAATAATTAATTTAATAAGAAAAAAAAAATTTTAAAAAAACGCATCTGCAAGAAATGTTTTTGGTAAAGATTAGTCTGGATGTTTTTAATATTTTTATTTTCATGATTGGTTTTATTTTCATTAATTAAAAATAATAAACAAAATTACATATTTGATAAACGTGTTGCCTTAGTAATCCTTTTTTCAATAATATACAGTATTCCCTTAGTATTCATTTGATATACATTATTCCCTTAGTATACTTACAATTCCTTTAATATTCCCTTAGTATAGTATTTCCCTTGATACTATTCCCTTAGTATAGTATTTTCTTGATTATTTAATTTCCCTTAGTATTTCCTTAGTATGCCCTTGTTTCCATTTTAATAGCAAATTTTCCACTCAAGTCTCTATCTTGAATTAACTTCATACAAGGAAATACTCACGGAGTATAAGAGCATGTTTAGCTAAACATAATTCATATATCAGTCATGTGCCGTATGGTTGGAAATCGGCTCAGTGACTCCGCAATTCTCAGAAGTGGCATCAACAGATCTTCCACCCAAGAAAGATCCTGCATCAAAACCGAAGGGGAAGAAAAACCTGTGACAGATTGCAAGGTCGTAATTCATTGGTTTCGTCAGGTATTAAGGGCGAAAGAATGGTTCTCATTCATTCATTGATGAGAAGAAAGTACTCGTCCTATATATTTATACGCATTAGAGGTTAATGGAAATGGATGGTTCCTAGTAACTGTATTGATAGTATTTTTGAAACAAAACTAGGAGAAAATGATTTAATATAGTAATTATTTATATATAAGTAATTAATATAAATAAGTGTGTTTAATTTTTTTGAGGATTTTTTTTTTTTTTTTTTTTTAAGATACTAAATGGTAATATTTTTTTGAATGTTTTTTTTTTTTTTTTTTTTTCATTACAGTGATTTAATACAATTTACTTTTGCATTTTTATTGATATTTTGTTCATATATTATAGACATAATGGCTTTATTCGAAGCAACTTATAAGTTGAAATTGCAACTTATAAGTCGAAATATTGAAATAAGGAGTATTTATATAATTATATGCTGCTTATGTTTTGATCGATAAAATTCAATTGCATTTTAATGAAGGAAATATAAGAAATATCAATTAAAATATTTATAATAAAATAAATTTCTAATAAACAATGCTTGCCTATAAATTACGTTATTCTCAGTAATTTATGATGATGTAAAAAAAATTTATAATATTCGCCATCACAACCGAAAAGAAGATATATTATTCATATATTATACCGCGTTTGATTGTTCATCAAATTAATCACATCATCAACAGCTTTTAAAAATTAATGTATCTGTCAATATTGTGAATAAGTAAGAATTTAATAGTGCTTCCTCGTACACACTGGTTAAAAACGTAACATAAATATTCTGATTTTTGTTGGTAGATAACTGATCTAAGTCAATTTTAACTTTCTTATTTGAGGTAAAGATTTTGCCGTTTAAAATATTTATGGATTATAAAACAAAACAAGTGATAATACGAAGGGGCCAGATTTAGAGAATATAGTGGGTAGAGCTGTATATCCTTACCGAGTTGTAAAAGGCTTTTGGCGAGTTACCAAACTTATAACATGAGCATTAACATGTAAATGTGCACTTTCGCATTATCATATAAAATCAGTATATCTTTTCTATTGATCACTTCATTCCTTTCTGTACGAGTGAATCATTCAATTTTCCCAGTTGATGACAGTTCACTTTAGAAATGATGGAACTATTCCAGTTTCCCGGCAATATAGATTTTCGGAGGTTTTCGAAGTTTTGACCCGATTCATCATTTTTACTCGGTAATCTTTTGCGTTTTATATTGTTGCAGATAACCTTGGTTTCCATGATGATTCGCTTCAAAAATCGGTCACATCTTTGAAGCTCTTTATCTTTGGAACTTTGAAGCTTTGAAGCAAATGAAGCTCTGAAGTCAATACAAAACGGAACGTATTGCATTCTGTAAGAACAAATGGAACCCATATGCCGAAATTTTAAATTAATCTAAGGCGTATCATGTGATCACGGATGGTCGAATTTGATAAATAAAACCTCAGGAATTTCACGAGTTTTTGTTCGGCGGTGTGCATCAATCAAGGACTTCATTTTGCCTTCATCAGCAATTGGCTTTGGAAAACTTGGTGCATCTCATTACATCAAAATCGCCCCAATTAAATGTAGCAAATTAGTTTTGGCACTGACGTTTTGTCAACGCATCTTCTCTATTCACATCGAATAATTTTTCTTGTTTGAAAAGTAAAATATACCGAAAATGCTGATTTCAACTTTTGATATTTGATAGGGCACCAAATAAAAACTATTGAGCAGATTCAAACAAGACCTTGCTATATCACCTACCATAATATATATATATATATATATATATGTACATGACTTAACACATTGAAGACGTTTTACTGTTATGCAGTGAAAAATACATAGCCTGAATTTAGGCATATTTTCTAAATTAAATAAATATTTCTTAAAAATAATAAAATAATAAATATAATAAAAAATAAAAGAAAATATTTAAAAAAATACTGTCTGCAAAAGGAGATTAATATATTGGGCAGTTTTAAAATGACGTGAATTTCAGTCATCTGCATTTAAAGTGTTAAATGTGAAGTTGACTGAAAAAAAAAATAAAGTTAAGTAAACTGTTGAAGAAAATGGAATTACTTTCCGTACAACTGAATACAATTGATTGGTTGATCGATTGAGCTAATAAACACCTATAAATTAAACTGTGATCATTTTTATAATAAACTTTGAACATAGAACTTAATAGTGCATTAAATTACGTTGTCATACATTAGGAATAAAAGAATCGTGATTAAAATAAGGTTAATTTTTTTAATTTATCTGAAATTTGCTGAAAAATTAAAAATTATTCACGTAAAAAATGATAAAACAATTATATGATTCATAAAATAAGGAATAAAACAAAATACATGAAAATCTGTACAAACTCTTTAATTTTATGAAAAAAAACAATTAGAAGTTTATTCAGCAGCAATTCCTTTAATAAAAAGGTATGCACATGACAATTTAAAAAATCCAAATATGTCTTTAAAATATCTATATAAATATTTTTCTAAAAATTTATACATTTCATTTTATGAAACATTAATTCGTTTCCTATCAGAAAAATAGAGGACTATTTCACTATATTCAGAATGAATTTTACTTGAACAGGACAATTAGAATACAAGAGTATTTAATTGTTAAAAATTTAGCATTGCCATTTTTTTTTTTTTTCTGTACATTCATGAAACTCATGTTCCACTAATGAATGCCGATAGTTTTATCAATGCTCAATAATGACAAGATGTGACATTTTGATAGAACACTCAGAAGCTGCCTCTCATTTGAACGATTCTGAACTTGAGCTTTCCTTGCTCGATGTGAGAATCTAGTACACGTGTATAATTTTTCCCCTTAATACAATAGTAACGATTCTGAAATTCAACGTTATGTTAAAAAAAAAATTCTTTCAATAGTAATTAAATTCAACTCTGTCTTTCTAAAAATTATGTTATAGCTTTTTAAATTCAATGTAATACTTCCATACTTTTCCTCACATACAAAACTAAGTAATTCCGTACTTCGTGTATTTCATAGAAATTCATAATCAATTTTTAAAATGTTCTTAAGAGTTTGCCCAACTCTTTCCAGATGCAGTGGGGGAATTTAAAGCGCTAACAAAATATTTTCTTCTCGCGTAGGAACCAAGTAATTTCTCTGCTGCAAGAGATTATGAAAGGCCCATGCGAAAGCACAAGTTAAGTAGAAGATTTCATTAAATAAACTCCGGTCTTTTGTTTGATGTAACAGGTGGGGGCTTTAATATTTGAGTCGGGGTGGGGGTGGGGCGACGGAAAAAGACAACAGATTAATTTCAGAACAGACGAAAAGAGTTCTCTCCGGAAAATAAACAGGGGGAGAAATTCATTCACATGCTTGCATGGGGAAAAGCTACACATTTGTATAATGTGATATTTGGTGTTGAGGTAGATAGGCTTCATTTAAAATTTCAAGAACTGGTTTTCATAATGTTTAGGTATGATGAAGAAATGACAGATAATGATTTTGGAAGTGATTTTGCAATTGTGGTGCGTAATTTGTATTTAAGCATATTATTTTTGTATCACTTTTAAATATCGATTTTAGATTTTAGTTTTTATAATATCACTATACTAAAACAATCTGAAGCAATAGTTCCGTCAGGTTCATCCATTTTGTATACAAAACTCTTTGACAGTCACACAACTGTTTTTTTTTTTTTTTTCAAACGAAGTTTTTATCTACAGTAAATAAAAACCCAGTTTCATTCAATGTATTCAGAATACCAGTTATAAAAAAATTCATTTGTTGACTGAAATCGTTTAATATCGTAACAGTGCTTCATCGGATACATTGGCAAGAACACCCCCTTTTGCCGTTAAGGAGAAATGGTCAGTTGGCCTACAGAGTCACACCCGGAGGAAGTACAAAATCATGCGCTTTTGTTGAGGAACGCTTAATTTATAATCTCTCCCCGGGAGGGAAGTATATTTCTCGCATCTTGCACATAGCTGAGTATCGATTTTCGGCTTAGATGTGGATTCCTTCCATAAATCTATTATTATATGTATTTAAACATTATAAGATTCTAATTGTATGTGCATGGTGTTTGGACGTATGTGAATAAAACTGTGATTTCTCTAACCTGAGCCTCAAATATCTCAGCCCAACCATACTTAGTCACAATCTAGTTGCCAAATATGCACATTACAATTTGAAAATAGTTTTCTACTAGATAAAACAACCAATTTCTTATGAAAGAAATTTATTTTTCTACAAAATGTATATTTGTTTCCATAAAAATTAAAGCTAGATGAAAATATCATTAGTAAAGATTTAATATACAAGACAAAATTTTAATATACACCTAAGTTTTAATATAAAGGTAAATAAGCAATTAATTTCAAGCAAAAATTACAATATACATAAAGTTACCTCTGTTATTAATAGCAAAAATCTGTAAAAGATTTAAATAACCCTAAAATAAAAAAATGGATTTCAAAAAAATTTCTTTCTAAACTTAAAAATATGACATTTACAATATATATGAATCCCTGCTCTCTATATATTAAAAATATTTTCTTTGTTTATCATTACAATTTTAATTAATATATATGAACTTAATAATTAGTTTTATATAAAATAAACACAGTTGATTTCTTAGGATTCTTTCTGTACTAAAATGGAAACCACACAAAACGTTCAATATTGCTTGTTCTTATCACTTAAATTCTGTGGGACTGAAATGAAAAGGTTTGCAGAAACATTTTTGAATTATATAAAACAGATTAAGGAATCGATTCACTTTTATCTTGAAATGAGATTTCTCTATAAATCTGCAGTGTTCAACTTCTTTATCCCGGAGCGTAATAGGATGATTGAAGTGATTAAACATTTATGATCAAAGGAGAACTTTTGCGCTTTACTTTTACAAGACAATTTATTTCTCTTTTTGTCTCACCAGTTCCATATTTGGAAAAGAAATGTTCTACATCTCCCAATATTGAATTTTCAATTAATTCAATGAGAAATGCGTCATATTATACCACGAGTACTTTTAACATGCAATTATGAATAAATAACCAAAGGATGGAAAATAACTTGGATAGTTATTAAACTTGCAATGGCCTAGGAATCAGATCAAAAATATCATTAAACAGAAAATGGTATCTGCTATAAATATGAGAATTCCTCGCTTCTATTGGGGGTCCTTTAAATATTAAAATTGATCCAAATCAATATTTCTAAAATAATATATCAAATTAGTTAAATTTAATTATTAAATAAGTCATAAGAAAATAAGCATTAAAAGTTTTATATTTATTGAATATATGAAAGATTATTATTGTTCTTTTTTAAAGTCATTTATGTTTATAGGTAATACAAAATAATAGCTTCTGTAAAAATTATTCTGGGTTAAAAAACAAACACAACTACATTGTCCTGGAAATTATTTTATCTGATACAGCTTATTGTTTTTTGTATTGGTAAATTCATACTTCTTTATAAAAGAAAGATAACACCAAATGATTCTTCATGTTTTGAAAATCCTTTACTTTTCTGAACTGTAAAATATATTAAACTCATTTAAAAGTAATATACTAAATTTAAAGATAGTAAATTAATTTCAGAGGACACGTGCATATTTTTAGAAACTCACTTTTATCGAAAACTTCACTTTTTAATACATATACATAATACTATTTGATACCTGCAGTAATGTAAAATATATAAAATGGATATTATTGATTTCAATTCAAATTAAGAAATATATTTCGATAAAATTTGAAATAAATTGTTTTATTTTTCAAAAGGTTTTGGTGAAAGCTTTGAGCATTTAAAAAGTCAAGGTGCTTTCCAAATAAATTACGGTTAATGTGATTAAAATATCCTCTGCCATTCGAATAAATGGCAGTGAACGTTCAAATAGGAAAAAATATGGAAATTAAATGATGTTTTAATTTAAAATAATTTTAATATTTGTATCTTTAACTTTAAAATAAAAAAAATAACAATTTCTGATCAATTTTCGGTAAGTTTTGAGAAATTAGAACTCGGGATGTAATGAGTTTGGCCAAAAACTAGGATATTGTTTTAACTACGATAACCTTGACGCTTCAAGAACCAAAACGGAAACTTGAGGCCCACTTTTATATTCCATGTAATTGAGATATATGGATTAAATACCATGCATCATTTATTGTTGGTTTTAACATCTTTGAATTACAACTTACTTTTAACTGCATGTCTATTTCGTAATTATTCTCCCATTTAAATTTTACTTATTTGGAGCGATAACCAAAGCTCTCTGTATGATGCAAAAATGGTGATACAGCGACGGTGAATATTGTTCACCTTTTGGGCTGCTTGCGTGCCCATCATAATAATGTATTTTTTTTTAGTGGGTTTCGTCGCATGTAGGTGTTTACGGCAACGAAATTGCAGATGAGCTGGCCAAAGAGTTCTACTGATAGTGGTTGTCTCTCTTTCTCGGAACTTGCCTATAGGTGAAATTTGTTATGAATTCCTCGTGTAGAAATGCCCTGTACATGAGTGGTATGATTGTGGCCGTCCTGGTGGTGCTTTTTAATTGGAGCTGGTAGTAGATCCGAACAGACGGCTCTTGCTAGGCCCCGCAGGGTCTTCTTCGCGTTCAACGTCTTGTGTCGGGCTTAAGGGTTTATCCTCTTTGCCTAAAATGCAGCTTGACTCAAGCAACTCCTGCCCATATCTTCACTTGCATTGATTGTCATAAGAGCCAGTTGTGCACAAATTCTGGAGAAGTTTTAATCTTGTTTGAGAATACACGGGTTCATGGACTTGATCTGGTTGTTGCTTGACCACGTGGGAAAAGAAACAACACATTCTCCTTATTGTAAACGTATCAGTGGTACTAGAGGGAGAGAATGTAACAGCGTCTTTCGCATATCTAGCAACACTACGGCCGAGGATCAGTATCCTTTTATCTGACTGAGCTTCTTCAGTAGTAACTAGGATTGTCCTGTTTGATATTTGATGTCACAAATTTATTTTTTTATTTTTTGTCAATAACGTTTAATGTTTATTCGTATGTAATTGAAAAGACAATAAATAATTACTACATAACATTAGCCAATCATAATTAATATTTCATCCCTTTTACAAAGAGTTTTCAGGGACAGATATCCGATATATCATATTTTTAAACATGCCATTGCTTTTGGTATATAAATACAATATTTGCTTTTCGAGAACCAGTAATTATCAAACTAAAACAAAACTGATACGAGTTTTTTTCGATAAACATGCAAATAATTAATTGTTTATAAACTGATTTTAAAATTTTACATTAAAAATAAAAATAATAAAGGTAACAGCTTTGATTTCTTTCAATGACAGCAAATTTCATTTTTTTTTATTTACTAATATGACCTCATGTTTTATACGTGATATATTTTGCTAAATATTTTTAATTTAAAATTGTTTTGAAGATGAAACCCTAATGATTTTATTAATTAAAATTATTATCTACGAATGTTGCTGATACGAATGAAATATGTGCAAAAATTCGACTTTCTTTGATAAAATGTGCTTCAAAATTTTAATCAACTTACAAAATAATTAACAATCTTGCTGGGGAAAATATTTGGTGATGCAAGCAACCTTAAGCTATGCCGCATTCATATGCCAACATATCCACGATACTGTTTGGCGAGACTTGTGAATGAGGGCGGGCTTGCCCAGAAAAGACATCAGAAAATTCACCCTTATAAATGAAGAGCTACCAAAAGATTGTCTTCAAATGTTTTTCTTCTAATGCAGCTGGCGTTACACACTTTGCGCTATACAAAGGGCGCGCGTAACTTGATGATAAGCCACGGACGCGGAGTAAGAATGCTCCCAGAACGCTCTACGATCCTATTAGGACCGGGACCTACGGTTTAAAGTGGATTCCGAACCACTACAAATACCCATGACACTGTCGGGATTCGAACCCGATACCTGTGGTACCGAGCGCCAGAGCGCTAGCCACTTGGCCATCAGGCCGATGGTTAGCCTTGTTATGATTTGTTGTTGTTGTTGTCGTATCACTCATGACAGAAGGGAAGAGGGGTGCATCTTCTGTTCTCATGGAGCACCCGTAGGTAGAAGTCTGACTTCTGCTCCGCGTCGCTCTTACAGTCATAAGAGACCGGGACCTACGGATAAAAGTGGATTCCGAATTACTAGGAACATCCATGGCACCACCGGGACTCGAACCCGAAACCTGTGGCACCGAGCGCCAGGCTTGTTATGAATTGTTGTTTATGATTGTCTTCAAATGTTCACAAAGAAAATTTCACAGCCTACCTTTTCTTAGTCAGGTCGAGTGATAGAAGTAAACGTCCTGATCTTAATTATACTTGTTGCCTGTTAGAAATGCATCATTCTTTCACAAATATGCATGTTCTTCATCAACGCCTTGTGTGTTAAATCCATCACTGAAGATGATTAAGCAGGAAGAAGAAGAAATTAAAATATTACTAAACCCGATTGGTGAAACTTTTAACGCATAAGTTAATAAATAATGCAAATTCTATCTTTTTAGAACTGATCTGCGGATATAGGAACACACCCTGTATCGGAAAATTTCCTGGTAAATATGGTAGAGTTGATTGTCTAATCAGTGATGATTAATATGATCAGTTGAATTAGTCAGAAGATTTTCTCAACCTAATCTCAATTCAATAATCCCACGTAAATTATTCAGACTAATTTAAATTGTGACTAAATTGTTAAACTACCAAATAAAGGTTTTTCAAATGATTTTTGTTCAACTTAACATCAAAATAGAAACAATAGTGTTGAAGCTTAACTTATTCCTGATGTCAACTCTAGAATAATTTTGCATTTTCTGATATGAGCATAGCAGTTTCATTTCATTATTTAACTGGTAAACTCATTCAAACAGACGAAAATTATGTTAAAAAATGAAACTGTGCTATTTATTGAAATTTTTGAATGATGTGTATATCACTTTAAATGGTGAGTTTTTGATATTTCTTTTCTGACATACACTTGTATATATTTTCTATTAATAGCTAATATATATATATATATATATTCTCAGAATCAAAAATAATAATAAATTGTAACAATGCCACCTGTAACAATACAGTAGATTTTATTGTTTATTAACAATGATAAAATGCAATAACAAAAGACATTGTTAAGGTATATTATTGTTTTAAGCACTTTCTGTTGTCATTCATATTTTGTTCGTGGCCATTTGAGCGAACAGTGATTATTTTGATTGCGAATTTAATATATATTGATATTTTCTGCAAAAAAGCGGAGAACTTGTGTGATATTGTAATTTCATCGTCTCTTGTAAAGAGGAAAGAGGTTTATTGATTTGTGGTTGGATATTTCAAGTGGATTGATGATGGATTTTGAGGAAGGAAAGGTGTTGTTGGGGAAAGTGAGCTTCGGTATATTGTCAACGATGTTTCTTATGAGTTGGTATGCATTAGATGTTATTGACATCAGTGGTATGGTTTTTGTTGGCAAAAAGTTGAAGGATTCAGGATATGACTGGAATGACTATGACTGGGACCAGAAAGATCCCTTTGAGATCGAACTGCTTGGATATGGATGTATTGTGCTCATCGTATATTTGCACTTGTTTATGATTTGTATTCGTTGGCAACCCATTTTTACCCTTCTAAAAACAGGAGTTATAGCAGATGCTGTTAGAGTACACTTAAACTCGTGGGATGCTGTAAAAGCTAAGCTAAGCTTCTTAAAATAACATTTCAAAGAGCATTTAACAGTATGAAAATACTGGAACTATATATCAAGAAAACCTAACTACAATTACAAATGGATAAAGAAGCATCAAAATAATAGTATTATTTAATATTCCCCAATTAGAATAAAAATAGTGCAAGTACATCTAAGCAAACCACCTCAATATGAATGGCAGCAAGAGAGGATTAGGGCTCCTGGCGACACCTCTCTAAAAAAAACGCATCGAGATTTCTACCTCTTGGGTGATGTGGAAACGAAATCATTCTGAATAGAAATATATATATTTTTTTATCTTTTAGCTACGCAGCCTATATATGTTGTTCAATCTTCAAATTTTATTACATTTAAAATTTCAAAATAAATGTATAATAATATATTATTATTGCAGAAATTTTTGGTCCTTCTTTTGAGGCAAATTAATCTACGCCCTTGCCAATACTCTAAAAGTTAAAATTAATCACTTTTCTAAGGTACCAATCAGTTTTTAAGCAAAGAAGCGAACACAGTGTGACAGAAGGTAACGAAAAATGATTTAGATAACTTCAAATATTGGCTAAAATATAGAATAATTCACATTGTAAAAAAAATTATTAGGGGAGATAATATACCATAAGAGATGCCCACAATTTATGCATATCCCAAAATGGAAATACATTTTTTTAATAAAATGCGTCATATTTACATAGATTCAAAATTGTTGATAACTTGAATTACATATTAATAATAAATATCATATAAATTTCTTTCTAATGCAGCTGGCAAACACTTAGACAGCTTGGTCTTGGATGCCTTAAAGCAAGCGCTGCACAGACGTATTCACTTTGCATTACCCAGGGGCGCGTGTAACTTGAAGATAAGCCACGGACGCGGAGTAACATTGCCCCCGTAACGCTCTATGATCCTATTAGGACGGTACCCTACGGTTTAAAGTGGATTTCGAACCATTACAAACACCCATGGGCGAGCCGGGATTTGAACCAGATACCTATGGTACCGAGTGCCAAAGCGTAAGCCACTCTGCCATCAGGCCCTAGGGCTCTACGATCTATTTGACAGGGATCCTAGAGTTTAAAGTGGATTACGAACCACTACAAACATCCATGGCACCGCCGGGACTCGAATCCGAAAACTGGGGTACCGACAGCCAGAGCGCTAGCCACTCGGCCATTCCGGCCAATATCATATAAATAAATATCGTATTTTTACCCAAACATAAACAATTATGCATCGCTGCGAGGGTACTAAGTACATGTGTACTATACATTTCTAGTTCATATTTTGTAAATTTATTACATACGGATTTAAATGGTACGAACTACAGTATTTCTTCATCTTACTCTTTTAACATTTACTTCAGATTGCTTTTGACTACTTTAACTACTTTTATTTACTTTTTTAATAACATTACGCAAAATAATCACATTAAGAAAAGAAGTTTTCACCTTTGTTTCACAATGAATGTATGTAAAATAAAAAATATTTTTGTAAAATGAAACTGATTCAAATAAAATATAAATACAGTAATTCCTCGTTATATCGCAAATATCTGAAGACAATGAAAATCTGTGCTACATTGATTTCCCTAAATTGGAAAATTTGTGGTAGTAAAATTTCTACTGATTGGAAATTCAATTTAATTAATGCCGAAAATAGTAATCGAAAGGAATTTATGAAGTCATTGTAAAAGAAAACATAAAGCTCATTTTTTATATGAAAATTAAAAATTAAAAAAAAAAAAAAAAACATTATTAGCGCAGTTGAATGTGTGATTACTTTCAATAAGAAATGAAATTACCTTTAATAGCTATGCGACAATGTCCGATCTTCATCCTGTTTACAAAATTAATTCATGGAACAGAAAAAAAGATTCCCTTCCTTTCATAATTACTATTTATTGCATGCAATAATAACATATAAGGGTTTATTTTTTCCGTTTTAATTTTTATATTAAATGCAATGAAATATGACCTACGTCTTGTAGAAATTTAGAGCCTAAACTGCAAACCCAATAATTATTCGATTGAAGTTTGTTAACAAATATGGAAATATTCATGGAAATACATTAATATTCATGCCCATTAAATAACATAAATGCGATAATTTCGACACATCTGAATTATATGTAAAATTTCCAAGATTTAAACTGTCAAAATCTTTTATTCGGCTCCATCTATTAGCTCACACTCTCCCTATATATATCTTGTTCAAATTTTCAATATTAATAAAATAAGTTTTATTCTTTCACTCAATTTCAAATACGTTTCGTTTGAACTTGTAGTGGATGACACTTGATGTTAATACAGTTTTTTTCAAATATTAATTCATTCATTAAATTTAATTAATTATTTTTGGTTTTTTTAGATTTAAGTTGCATATATCTACCAATGGATGGCGCCAGATAAACTTAAAAAAATGAATGAAAATTATTTATAAAGGACTTTATGCAATGCAGTGAAAAAAAAAGTAGGAATTGACTTTAAAAAAAAAAATTAATATTACTTGTCTTAGCATGCAATTAAGAAAACCACTACTTTAAATATTATTGTTTTAGAGATCCCGCCACTCAAATTGTAAATTTCTGGCACTCAATGATGTTTGGTTGATACTCAATATTTCAATTTTAAGATCGCTGAATAAAAAGATTAATCTGTTGTGTAATAAATAAGCCAGGGACACATTGAGCAAGAAAACATTTATATAATAAAAACACTTACAAGAAGTCCTAGAGAATTTTAGCAAAAAAATTATTTTTCCACTTCAATAATAAAACACATTTACTGATTATCCTAGATTTCTTGCAGTTTTCTTTATGAAATATTTGCTATGATCTACAGAGCAAACAAGCGTAAAAACACAGGTACAGAAATGAAGAATTTCAATTTATATTTTTGAGAATTAAACAATATTGTTAAAGGAAGTTAATAAAATATAAATTGTATTAAAAATGGTTTCAATGACAGTAAGTACTGATTCATAAGGAAAACAATAATGTCATGCACATAATCTTAATCATACAAGTAATAAACCTGTCAAATCAATCAATATCATATATATATATATATATATATATGAAACGTGAGTAGTCCTGCGTGCTGTTATAACTCCTCAACCCACCCGCGTTGCTCTGTAGGGGTTATATGGCATTATAACCCTCCGACCCCCATATACGAAGAAAATTTCGTTTCGGAACTGCAGAGTTTGGATTCAGAGATATAAAACACACATTGACAAACCAAGCTTATATTTAACATGTTTTCTATGACAATATTTAATTTTATTTTTACTAATATAAATAAATTATAATTATTTAATTTATAATAATAATTTTTATTAAGTAATCTTATTATAAATTACATAATATTATTATATTTTAAATTTTAATTTTTAAATATTTTAATACATTTTTTAAAAATAAAATGAAATATTCTAGCAATATGTTTTTACATTTAGTTATAACTATTACAAAAATTAAGGAAACTTGTTTTAAAAAAATGATTTCTGTAAAAAAATATATATATATATTCAATTAATTATTATCAGTTGAAAAAATACATAAATGACAAAAAAACTGATGTTATTACTGAGTTGAAGGAGATGTTTCAAGGTTCTCAGAAACCTTTAAAATTGAAAAAAAATGGCTCCTTTAAAATAAAAAAGGTCAATATTTTGAAAAAAAGAGCCGATTTAAAAATATTTTAATGTTGAGTCTTTTCTGGTAAATGATATATATTTTCTAGCAGTTTTTATTGAACTTCGAATAATTAAAATCAGAATGTTTTCATACATTAAACAGAAACAGTTTTCATACATAATTTCGGAATGTATGAAACATTAAACGGAATCAACAAATATTTGTCCCTTCTTGTAGATTTTTTTTTTATTTCCGTGATTTTTGTATCTTATGAACAGGTCATGGACATGACTGGAAGGGAAGCATTTCAAAATTAACTAAACACATTTGTGCATCATAGGGAAAAGAATTCCGGTGAGTTCAGTCTGACTGTGGGTGTAATACGCTTGCTCATAGCCTTGAACCAAGCCTTTTGATAAAACATTGAAAATGATGTTAAATACTATAGTAGTAAAAATGCTCGTGTACCTAAAAATAAGAATTATTATTTTTTTTTCAAAAACTCCTTATTTAGTGTTCCAAATTTATTTCATGGCCTCTAAAGTAAGGATTTACTTTCAGGAGGAACTGTCTCACACTTGTGTATCGTAGGGAAAATAATTCTGACCAGGCAGTATGATTATGGATGTGATGATCTTGCTCATGCTGTTACAATAGTAATCGAATCACTAATCTTTTACTGAAAGCTGCTACACTGAACTTGAATCAAACGCCAACTGATTCGAGTCCATGCTGAGCCACGCGTTTTTGAAAAAAAGTATTAAAAATTATATTAAATAGCTGTAAAACAAATAATTTAAACTTTTTAGTTCAAGTACAGCGAAAATAAAAAATGAAAAGAGAAATTAAAAATATATAGTGATTATTAAAAATCTAATATGGTTTCGGTTCTGGAATAATTTTATTTTGCTATAAGCTATTTGTGAACTTTTAAATTTAATATGGGTATTCTTAAGCAGAACAAATTAATATGTATATTACTTCAATAAGAAGGCAAAGAATTATTTTAATAATTGTTTTAACATTTCATAGAACAAATTAAGCTTTGAGGGAAGGAGGGAGGGGGAGTACAGACAGACAAACATAAAGTGATTGAAATAATATGATCTCATTATCTCAAAATGAGACTATCATGAAATATGTCAAAACAAGGCGAATGCATCAAATAACAACCAATATGTAAACGAAATAAAAAATTAAGATACTTAAACAAAATCTTAACAAATGATTACATTACTCAGAACTTTAAAAATGATTATATTATTCAATTTAGAGAATTTTTCAAAAATGTATTATATGTGATTTTATTGTCAGTTAAGTTTAATAAATTAAGTAGTTATTTTTGCATAAATATCCGTTATATTTTAATCTGTATCAATTCAATAATAAAATGTTTATTAGTGTAAATTTAACATCTTCATTTTAATAAATTGATAAATTTTTATGCCATTGTACGTCATCTGTTACTGATAATTTGGTAAAATGTTTCTTTCGTTATGATTATTTTTCTCAATAATATTTTCAAAAATTATAAGAGTATTTTGTAGAAGACATTTCCCGATCAGCTTCCAGCACATTCTTAGGGAAGAAAGCAAATACATCCCTTAACAGCTCCAACACATCACTTAGCCAAGGACAGGTGTCAATTCATCGTCGCATTAGACGAGATATAAACCTACTTTGCTATCCGTACCGAGTCAAGAGAAATGTATCATCGACCTGAAGTCGAGTTAGTGTTGCTAACTGCTATCATGAGTGGATGCCGTGACAGATTGATTCATGATGGCGGATTCTGTTACCACGGAAAAGCTTGAATACGTCAAGTAATCAATGGGTCAAAGTTGATCTAATTTGCTACTCGAACCAGTTTTTGAACTCTTACTGAAAGCAAAGATAGGACGATGGATCTTTCGAAACATAGATAGTTACAGGAGCAAACAATGAATCTATATTTGCTATTAATGTCATCAATATTATCAATTTTTTTTTAAATATATATTAAGCTCTGTCATATTATTAATGATGCATATTTTATGATCAAAATAAAGAACTTTTTCAGAATTTTTCTGCATTTGGAAAAATTAAGTAAAAAAAAAAAAAAAATATAATGAGATACACAAGAAGAGTTGTAAATGTAAGTGTCAAGAAACATGTTCGACATTTGATTTTATATATTCTTGTTAAAAAAGGAAATAAAAGTTGGCAGAAGATTTTAAACGTTTTATGTTCTGATTAACTATACGTGTATTAAGATTTAATGAACTCTGAGAGTTACTGGTAACCACAGTACCTCTAAAAAAAGTACTGCAAAATGTACTAATTTAGAGATAAATAGCAAACCAGGAGTAGCCTGGTGGTTAGTGCTTAGGGGCTCTTCGCTTAGGAGACATGAATTCTAAACCTTTAATGAGAATCAAACCGAAATTTATTGTGTTTACACCATAAATGGATGATTATTCTCAATGTTCCTCAAGATGTGCGCGTATGATACAAATATAGTTTATTCTCAATTTCTAAATACATTGGTTCCAAAATTACTGTGGAACATTCAACCAGAATTTACTCTCGTCATGATATTCCCATATTTGGTCAACAATACACTGCGTAAGATCATTATTGTTGGTACATTGATATAAAATAACTCATATAAAAATAGGCATAATAAGAATATATTTTACAAACAACTTCTGAGTACATTTGTTCCAAAATTACTGTGAAACTTTCAACTAACATGTTTTTGTTATTGTGTCCATGGGTATAAATATTATTATTAAAAAGTTAGATCAAGTCAAAAGTCTTTACGATAGCGGCCGCTAGCAATGACGCAGCTTCACTATACAGGATTTCTCTGAAGTTGGCCTCGATGGGCACCATACCCAATTGCAATACATGGGAGTGAGTGCTGGGCACTCTAGAATGTGTAGGTGTTAGGAAAGCGTTGGGGCAATTTCTGCAGGGGATGTATTCCCTGATCTTGTCTGGAAGAATCTTCATCACTCTGTAATGATTAGTTCTGAGTTTGCTAATAACTGATGTCAACTTCCTAAGGCAGTTGAAGTCCGTGATTAGTGGCGTCTTAAAGTTATGAGGAATGAGTCGGCTTTTGGCAACTGCGTTAGCATCTGCAAGTGTGATTGTAGTCTTGGGTTGATCATTGTCCCTGGCTTCTTTGGCTAAAGAGTCAGCGCATTCGTTGCCCTCAATGTTGACATGTGCAGGAATCCATTGAAGATGACGTGATTTGCCTCTACAGTGTAGAGTCTCGAGCAGAACATTTATCGCAGAAGTGATGTTAGTCACAAACCATGGAAAAAAGGTTGCCAGGTCGGAAGGTTGGACTTCTACCTGTTGGTCCGCGGGAGGTATTTTATTTCCCTCCTACCACCCATCGGAGTCCGATGGAAGGCATCCCCATATCCTCCACCTGGAGACGCGCCCTCTTGGGGTTACAGGCTCCTCCGAAGGTTCAACTAACATTTACTCCAGAAATAATGTTCCCATACTTGATCAATAATGCATTTATAAGAACGTTGACGTTGGTACATTGATATAGAAAGAACTGATATAAAAATAGAGTTCCACCTTTTGGCGAAATGTCGTCATCAAAGCATCCACTCTTAAATACCCTACAAAAGTCTTAAATACCCTACAAAAGATCAACTCTAAAGCAACTTGGATATCAATGGATTTATTAAACATTGGAGATAATTTTAGAGGAACATTTATTTTTTATTAACATTTATATTTAAGCAATGAAAAATATTTATTTTATCTTTTTGGGAAATTATTATTATTTAAAACTACTAAAAGTAGCCATAATATTGTACCTATACATGATTTTATGTGTCAAACGTATCCATATCATATTTTAAAATGGATTGCAATGTAGTATAGGACAAATGTTAATTGAAAAAAATTAACTGAATAATATAAATATACTTTTCACATTTGCTTTTTAATAATTAATCATTTTCTAAATTGTAAAAAACATTAAATAAATTTTAGTTTAAAAAATGCCGATTTCATCATAATATATATATTTTATTTTTTAATTTGAAAAAAAAACGTAGATGCCTTCTGCATCTATATTATTTATCACAGCCGTATCAAAAGATTAAGAATAGGAACATTTAATTTACTTTGTTATTGAAAATAAAAAAATTTGACTGCATAATTAAAATGAATTTATAACGTAAAAATATAGGCTTATTTAACAACATAATATTAGGAAAAAATTATTAAAAAAAAATGTCAACGTAAACATTTGAGAATTCGAATGCAGTCGTTAAATCAAGTGCAATCTTCACCAAAGAATTTCCACAAACTAATAAATAATTCTTAATATCGCCCACCAAAATATGTACTAAAACTTATAATAGAATGAAAATAAATTGAAGCTGATTATATTCAAACAATTGAACTTGAATAATCTTTGAAATAAATAATGAATAAAATTATTATTATTATTTTTTTCATTTTATTACATTGCATTTCATTTCATTTACATTTCATTTTCATTTTCATTCATCGGTGTGTTTTTGATAAAAATATACTAATTCAAAAAAAAAAAAACTTATATTTGACTTCTCAAAATAAACTTATTTTATATTTCAATATATTTTCTTTTTACTTGTGAATATTAAGAATACGATTATTAAATTGTAAGTTTCAAAATGAAATAATTTTAAAAATAATTTTTATAGTAAATTGCAATTATTAGATATAGTTTTTGAATATACATCATATTAAAAAAAATGAATTCAGTTAAAAAAATTGGATTCCTTAAGTATTATAAATTTTTGAACAACCATGCGAAACTTTTCATAATTTGTGAAAAATTTATCATTCTGTACTTGAATGAAGAATTTGAATTAAATATTAAATTAATTAAAATAAATTGATAGTACATAATTCATTTATTTAATACGGGATATTTAGATAAATTTATGAAGTTCTACATGAATTTTATATTATGAATGACATAGCAATTTAATATGAAGATTGTCTTTCTACTCTCTTTAACTAAAAGGTTATTAAAAGTAAAGATGGTATGAATTAAAGTTAAACGCATAGAATTTTTTGAAGTATTTTCCTTTGCCATGTCCAAAATTTGATTAAATATATTTATGCACAAAAAATAACTATCCACACTTATATGTGCGGTGAAAAAAAAGACAGCTAATTTTTTCTTAAAAGGTAGATAAATTATATATATATATATATATATATCAAATAAAACATATAAAATTCCTCAAAATAAAGTTGCTAAATTGTGATTTTTTCAAGTAAATTCGCTTGAAGATGAAAAAGTTCAATTTGTAAACTTTCTGACCCTTAAGTTCATCAACATCAATTGGGGAGCAAATATAGCTAATGAGGAGTTTTTTTAGAAAATCATTAAATCTTAATTTTTTTGAGAAATTTAATAAAACTAATTGAGCTGAAATAAATTGATAAAGACAGATTATTGCCTATATACATTTTAAGTTAAAAGCACAAATATTTTGTTTATTTAGGTAGGATGATTTTTGTTCCTTTGGTAAAATATTTAATCATTTATTCATGAAAACATTTCATATTATTTAATATTCAAAAGGTTACTTGCCTTTTAAAACGTTTTTTTAGGTATAACAGTATATCAAATTTATTTAAGAAAAAATGAATAATAACTACATTTTTTTTGCATGTGTGGTTTTTATGGTTTGTTTCAAGAATGTGCTTGAAAAAAAAAAATGGAATTAAACCTCTCAAAAAGTAGAAGCCATTCCTTAAATCAGGACATATTCTTTAAATTATATTCAAATAGACTACTTATTATTCATCATATAAGATTTTTAACTGGATAAAATAAAAATTGAAAATGTTTATTTCAAACTAACTTCTAATAAACGAAACTTTTACTTATATTGTTCACTATATTAATTTTTAAAAGTAACGATGAAAGTATAAGCAGAAAGTCTCTTTTAAAATTTTTATCTGCTTCTAAGGTTTTATACTAAATATTTAACGATTCACAAAGCATAGCAAATTAGAATAAATCTTTGAGAGCAAATACCAGCTGAATATAAATTTCGTTGAACATCATTCTTCAATAAAGGCAGTTCTTTGAACTATCGAGACAGAGAACTGGTGTGAAATTTCTAATCAGATAAACTGAAAGCATTTCAGAATTAATAAGTTTTTCTTCAGCAAATTGACTCGTAAGTATGAAAGGTTTTTATTATAGCAATATAAGAAAACCCATTATATTTTGAAATATGGTTCCTGAGGGAATCCATACTTTTATCATGAAAGATGTACAAAAGTTGTTTTCAATAACGTATGTTAAAGGTAATAATATAATATAAAAGCATATTTGTATTGCAATTTGATAATATTAAAAGCATATCAATATTATCATTTGATACCCAGAGGATTTTTTTCTATATGTACTTTAAATATTTTTATTTTTAACGAGTTTATAAGAACTGCGAATTTTGTTAATTCCTTAAAAAAATATAATATATATATATATATATATAACATATCTAAATCATTTTTATAAATAGTAACTACTATACTCATTATTATACAATTGAAAATATTGAAAGTTCAATTTCTGAATAAAGCAAAAACTTTGAAAAATGCATTTCTGTAATTTTCCTGTTTTCTGTACGATTTGTTATTAACCTATATTTATAATATTCAATATTTTTACTTCGATCGACATCGATAAAGCGAGCTACATTAAGTAGTTTATCCAGTTTCAATGTATTATTCACATGAAAAGTAATATAGCCAGGATTGTTTTCAAACATCTGAATATTGGCATATATTAATTTTTATAAATCAAATAGCTTCAATTTATTAGATAATCATATGAAATATAATTTTTTATATAATACAATGTTATATTGTTTTCAAAAGTATATATTATGATATATATATATATATATAGATAAAATTTTCTTTTATGTCATTGATATGCATGTTTTATCTTAACATTATCAAAACTCTTGACGGAATTTTAAAAACCTGTTTAGATTTGTAATATATGACTAAAAAATGCATAAAATAATATAACACTACAAAATAGTTATAATTCAAAGCATAATAACAAAAACTGTCAGTTACTAAGACACTTTACAAAGATAAATTTTATTTTTCTATCTCATAGGATATTTATAAATGAAGTTTGAATTTTAAAATTAATTTTGTACTAATCTGAGAATTGGATAAAAATGATAGTACATCCACAAAACAAAATCATATCAAAAGTTTTTTCCCAAAGTAGCTCAGGTTAACTATTTGTTAAAAGTCAAAAGACTTATTTTTCTTAAAATTAATTTAGCTCCTGTTATTTTGAAAACGATATTTAAAACAACTTTAAATGTAATCATATATTCAAAGTTATTTTAAACAAATAGGATCATATATTTAAACTTCAACATTCATTTAAGTGCTGATTAAATTTCTTAAGTATCAAAAAGCGTATTTGTTATATAAAAGCGTAAGTATTTTTTTTCTTTCCTCGATATGTATGATTTATGAATCGAAAATAAGTTTATAAAGTCTAATTTTATGTCTGTTGCGTCGAAACCCAGGTCCCCGTGCATATTGGAAGTCAACGCCCTATGTCCAATAAACATCCTGTCTGTGGGGGTGTCTGGCAGGGGGTGAGATGACGAGAAAGAGAAAGGAATGTAAGAGATGGAGTTGAACAACTGTAACCAAAGAGAAAGGTTGTGTGGCCAGTCCATCCTCGAGTGTGATGGCTGCCTAAATAAAAGAGTTCAATAAGTGTAACCCCAGAGAGACCTTGTGTGGTCAGTTCATCCTCGAGTGTGATGGCTGCCTAAATAAAGGAGATTAATTTATACAGTCCGCTTCGTGTGTTTATTATTTGAGTTTATTTGTGTGTGTGACCGAGCTATCGAACAATGTCTGTCACGAAATTTTTAAATTGTCAAATTTCTATTTCTATTATAAATGACTTTCTTTTCTTTAAAACATCACTAAATAATAGCGATAAAAATGCAACGTGAAGTTCCAAAGAGTAAATGCAAATAAAGCTCATCAAAATATATATGTATAAAATATGAAAAGTGATTGGATAGCAATATACAGAAAAAGAGAAATGTGTGATAGGTAGAACTCTAAATTCCGAACTCTAACAAACATTCATGTCACCGCCAAGATTCGAATCTGAAGTATCAATGGCCAGAGTGCAAATCATTACGAATTCATCATTATATACAAAATCATTACGAAAATGTGCAAATACCCTTTATACATATGTTCAATACCGGCAATAGTGAATATATATGAATCATAAAATATTCTTCTCATTTTGAAAATTGGTAACAAATTACAAAGCTCAAAATTTGGAAACTAAATTTACCAAGAAAACTAAGTTTGGAAATGTGAACAGAAATTAGAAACAAAAATTCGTATGTCATGAACTGGTTCTACCGATGGAGAATGAACACTTTAAAATATTTAATTTTAAGTAAACTTGAATACGCCATAAAATGCAAGAAAAAATAATTATATAAGTTTTAAATGATGATTAAGATAAAATATGTTATAAAATTCTACTAAATATTAGAAGACAATATATTTTTGCTTCAATCACCTTTGAATCAATTTGGAATTTGATAAATTAAGAATTAATATCACATTTCATTTTCTTCTAATATTAAACTGTAATTTCGTACTGTGAAAAATTTATAAATGGAAGTAAATGCGACTCATTTATTTTGAGCATAGAGGTGTAAATATTTGAAGTTCTGATAATAAAAAACGAAAATTAAAATTCTTAAAAGCCCACATGGCTGCGATAAAGAATGAAAAATCCTTATTCATAGAGTTGACTATTTTATATTGAAAAATCTTTTTTTAAATGAATGAGCCAAAATGTTTAACCAGATTCTTTACACTAAATTTTTCCTTCTAGTGTACTAAGACACTTCACAAAGATAAAATTAATCTTTCTGCATCATAGAATAGTTATAAAAAAGTTTAAATTTTAAAATTCATTTTGTACTAATCTGAGAATTAGATAAAAATGATAGTACATCCAACAAAACAAAGTCACACCAAAAAGTTTTTTTCCCCAAAGTAGCTTAAGTTAAGTGTTATTTAAAATAAAAAAGACTTATATTTTTTAAAATTAATTTCATTTCTTGTTACTTTTGAAAAATATATTTAAGATATCTTTAAATGTAAACATATATTTAAAGTTATTTTAACTAAATCAACACTTAAATTAATATTGAAATTGAAATATATGATCAGATTAATTTTTTTTAATTATCAAAAACGATAAAATCTTCTAGTCTAAAAGATTCTGTAAAATTAATTCTCAAAAATACTTTAATTATTTTTAATATTAATACATTTTACCTCTTTCTACATATCGACCACTTCATTTTATATTATTTCATCTGAAAAGTAATCTTAAAATAAAGTATTTTTAAAACGATTCATATTCATGAGTAGTTTACATTTCATCCAAAATCAATTGACTCTTACAGTATTCTTCTAAAACAAAGCTCTTATTAACAAACATCGAATGTATATGAACCACCCATTTTAAATTCGATTGATTTTTTTCTTGGGATCTCTTCTATGTCAAAAGATTACTGCTATCTTACGAGTGGATTTCATCTGCGAAATATTTCCGCATCCACTAAGAACAAATCGATTCAATCTCAATATGTTCCACAGTATTGCCCTTATAACAAATTTCCAATACATTCGGAGAAATGATATTCATCTGTTTTGTTCCTTTAAACTTCATCCAATGCCATTTTCCAATGTTAGATTTTAAACCTTTGTTTTTCGTTTTTCCATTTATTTTATGCATGACTTCATCAGAAATGTTCAGAATTGAAAAATGATGCTGCAAGTCATCTATGACTCTTATATCGATCAGGAAAACATGTATTTCTTTAGGCTTTAAAAGTTGGTTTGCTATTCTATTTCATAATAAATGGGGAAGCGAAATGAGAATCTCTTCTTATTATTTGTTACTGTCTCTATATATATGTATAATTTATGCATTGAATATAAATATGCAAAATCTAATTTTTAGGTATGTTACGAATTTTTTTAATTTGTCAAATTTCTATTACTATTGAAAATGATTTTTTTTTATGGAGGCCTGATTGCCGAGTGGCTAGCGTTCTGGTGGTCGGTACCACAAGTTTCGGGTTCAAATACCGGCGGTGTCATGGATGTTTGTAGTGGTTCGTAATCCCCTTTAAACCGTAGGTCCCGGTCTAATAGGACCGTAGAGCGTTGTGGAGGTAGTGTTACTTGCGTCTGTAGTATATCTTCAAGCTGCATGTGCCCCCTGGGTAGTGCTAAATTAATAACAGCGGTGCAGGTCTTGCTTATGGTATAAAGATGAACTGTCTCTGTATTGCCAGTTGCATTTGAACAACAACATTGAAAATATCAACATCTCTTATACGATACATCAACATCTGTTATACGATAAAAATACAATATGAAGTTTAAAGAAGAAAATAAAACTATCAGAAGAATGCACGTATATAAAACACGTTGAGAATTTAAATATAAAATATGAAAAGTAATTGAAGAGCAATGCAGTAGCGTAGTAATAGGATGGCAAAACGGGTAAATCGCCACGGGCTCAGAACGAGCAGACTATGAATACAAGAAAGACTGATATTCATTTTTACAAAATAAAGAAAAACTTATTGATTCTGTATTTAATAAATTTAAGTTACTAAAGTGAGAAATTAAAAAAAAAGCATCAAGAGTTTGAACATATTCAATTGAATGAAAATGTATGACATCTGGTGGTAATGGTAATAGAAATAGTTGCGCATAGGTAATCTAGATTCTAGGGATTTCCCTATTTCTGGTTCGAGAATAGATACTTACAAAATTAAAATTGGGAACTCCCGCTATCACCCACTGGGCCATTTTTAAATTCACTTGTTATGAAATTCCCTGAATATGTATTTGAATAGGTACTTAACAAAAGTAAAAGTGGGAATTCTCACAGACTTCCAGAACGCGGATAATTCCCTTGTTTCACGGATTCTCCATGCTTCACTATTATTTTACTTTTTGCTTTCATTGGATCCGCGATCAATCGTAAAGTTAATTAGATGATTGTGGAAATTAGATAACATGTCTAGTAATAGAAAGTATCTTAGTGGGAGTGAAAAACGAAAACGAAAAATTGAGTTTGCAGAAATAAAAATAAGAAGTTACCTAAAATAATTTAATACTTTGAGAGTGAGCAAGAAACGCGGTGGAAATGAAATTAGCCAAATCGAAAGTGATAGTATTGCTGTCCCCGACAACACTGATCCATAATCGCTACAGTCCTATATTAGCAATGCACATAATCAAAACCCAAAAGGAAGCGAGTGAAAATGACTTGGAAAAATCACATCTCCTTTGTACATTACTGATAAGGATAATTTTTAAAGTACTAAATGATAAAATAAAACGGTTTGTGGTCTAAAATATGCATCACAAACCTTAAGTCACCTTTAGGTAATACTTTATTAAAAAGAAAATACAATGATGATACTCTACATTGAGGACCCCTATTCAAAAATTTGCTATGGGCCTCAGATGGTTTAGTTACGCCAATGAGCAATTTATGGAAACTGGTGGAAAGAGAGAATGTATAATAGGTAGGGAAAAAAAAGAAAAATATCTGTCTCGTAGACAATATTTTCTATGATATATTAAACCCTATTTACAAATAGAAACTACATAGAAATATTAGTTAACAAAGTTGACAAAAATATTAATTGTAAATATATTTTCGTGTTAAATGTATAACTATTCTCCAGACAATTTTTTCGAAAATGTTTAAGACATTTAACATTTTTTTTTAACCAATGAATTTCAAGAATGAATCAAAATTAACATGTTCGTAATTTTGAATTTGCTGGATTACCTGAATTTGCTGATAAATACCTCTAAGTAACTTCCATATATATATAAAAAAACACAATAAATTGAACATTTTTTAAAAATACTTCGTATATATAGAAAAAAAAATAATTTTCATTATGACATGTCGTTAAAAAATATTTATTATGTATACGCCCATTGCATAAATATTTATTATTTAAGGTCTAATTTTAAAAGCATTATTTTACCCATGACATAAACGTTTTCTAATTTCCCTTTTTAATAAATTAAAACAATATCAAGAGATAAATCTATAACCAAATACCTGTTGAATTCGAAGAAATACGTTAAACAAGAATAAATCATAATTATTGAATTCCTTTTTTAAACAGTTTTAAAAAAGACACTTAACCAATTAGAACTATTTGTTGCAATTTAAACATGATCTCTATAATACAAAAAACTTAATGTGTGCATTCAAGTTTTAAAATAAGCTGTATTTTTAAATTGTTAATGTAATTAACTGCTAATATAGTGTTTTGAAATAAATTTGGCAAATTCGTAGTGTTTTTAAGACATCATGTAATTTTTAAAGAGTATTTTTATTTCTATAGGTTATATCTTTTATCAAGTCAGCAGTTTTAATCCAGCCTGAAGCCTAGAAATTTTTCAATTTTTATATATCAAAATAAATTTTATAAAATAATAATAAATAAGCGGATAGACATTTTTCAATAGATATTCAAATTTTATAATATCTAAAGATATATTTATATATCTTAAGGTCATATTTATCGAGAAATTTTAATGGTAAAATATACGATTGTGTACATTTAATAAATAAGCAGACATAACAGATGAAAAATATCTGAAAATGTGTATTACCAGAAAATATCTTCCCCATATTTTCGACGATTCAAAACATAATGCTGATTTGCATTCTGATCTTTTATTGAGACAGTCATATGTAAAACAATACTAGAATTTAAAATTAAATTGCAAAAAAATTCTCCATAGTTCATTGTTTTAGCATAAACCATTCAAAAATTAAAAGTAGCAATATATTTTTTTAACTTCAAACCCATTTTTTTCATGAGATCTCTAACATTTTAACAAATTTATTTTTAGAATGGCTTTAAACCAATCAATGTTATTATATATTAGACATTAATGTTTTCACTCAGAATAACTGAGATGTCATCTTAGCACTAAATTTGGCAATCGCGTGGGATATGACTCGGATCACTCAGTTGGCAAAATCTCAACGTAAGACTCTATTGAAGTTATTATCCAGTTTAATCTTTAAAGCAGTATTGCAAAGCACTATGATCAGAAAGATCTGATTTCTTCTCCGATACTCGTAATATTTACTTAACGCACTACTATTGGGTTCTAAATGGAAAAATATATTATATTCGAAATAAAAAAAAAAAAAAAGATGCTTTTTTTTTTTCAAATATGGAATTATGGATACTTTTACATGATTAATATATTATTATTAATAACAATAGATAAAATACCATAATAACAAAATATGAGGTTTTATGAATTTCTTATATTTAAATTTATTATTAATTTAATATAATATTAATATATATAAAAATAGTGTATCTTTAAAACGACAAATGATTATTATCTCAAGACTGATATTGATACAATTAATGATAAAGACATATTGATATACTGATAGACTGAAGTTGATAAATAAATGATGAGACTGACGTTGATAAATTAATGATGAGACTGATTTTGATAAAATTAATGATGAGACTGATTTTGATAAATTAATGATGAGACTGATTTTGATACCAATGACATATTGATAGACTGATAAAGACTGATGTTGATAAATTAATGATGAGACTGATATTGATAAATTAGTGATGAGACTGATATTGATAAATTAATGATGAGACTAATATTGATGCAATTAATGATGAAACTAATATTGATGCAATTAATGATGAAACTAATATTGATGTAATTAATGATGAGACTAATATTGATGTAATTAATGATGATTGATGCAATTAATGATGTTTATGGTTTGCTTTAAAAACAAATAATTAAACCATACATTGTTATAATTTTAGTTATTATGAAATAACCAGCTGTTATAGCCTTTTATTCACAATTTTTTTAAAAAATAACACTACAACTTTATTAAATCTACTCTTTACCTGAATTCCTAAACTCGCTGCTAAGCCTGCCTTAGTGAAGCACGCGAGTAAAATATACTTTCTTTGGGGCCCAAAGGACTTCAGGTTAAATAATCTCCATTATACGAAAGATTTTAATTGCCTGCTCCGAAGCAAGTCTCAGAAATTCATTAGATAAGAACAGGCTCAGTCTGGAGGAGGTGAAGTTTAATATTCAAGTCATAGAGGGTGGATCAGCAAAAGGTCAACAGATCAATTTTGGAACAGATGGAGAGAGTTCTCACAAGAAAATGAACAGGTGGGTGGAATACATTCTCACAGATGGAGAGTTGAATGGAGAGAGGCTGATCGCCTACACCATGCTGAGTTTGTATTGGAACAGCGTGAATAATATAGATATGCTTCGAGGAAGATTTAATATGAAATATTTATAGTTTTTTTATGTATAGTTATTTGAAACAAACTGTTAACTGTTTTATTAATATCGAAAATCATATTTCTATTACAGTTTTAAAACTATATTCATAATGCAAAATTTTATTAAACATGAAAGAAATTCATTTAGATAATTTATAAGATATTTTTAATTTAATATTTTCAAATGATTAGGCACATTTTTAAACATTTTAATCTTATTTTAAATCTGGAAAGAACTTTAGTTATATGGAATAATTTTCAAAATATGTATGAAAGTATATTAATTATAAAATGTTTTGTTAATTTTTGATAGCCCTAAAATAAAGGGCTTTTTGGTGACTTTTATCAATAAAATGCATGTCAATTTAAAAATTTGAGCAAGAATTTTGCTTTGACGTTGTGGAACCATGATAATAGTATAGAAAAGTAATTATATAAAAATAAGAACTCTGGGCTTTCTTAACAATATAGAAATGCTTTTTTTTAATATTCAAAAGAAATTTTGTATTACCCATTTATTTGCATGATTTGATGCAGGAAAGCCCACATCAGGTCCAGGAGACCCCATCGCAGGCGCCAGGGCCATGGCTAAAAAGCTAAAAATAATATGCAGCTTTATTTTAGCGAGGAACCATGAAGGCTAAAGTCTGACTAAATCTTAAGATAACGCTCTACGGTAATACCAGGCCGGGACCTAAGTTTTAAAATGGATTCTGAACCACCACAAACATCCATAGCACCTGCGACTGACTCGAAACCTATGGCTTTTCGTTTACCTATGGCTTTAAGAGTTTTAAAAGCAATATTATTAACACAAGATTTTATTTAACACGAAAAAGTTAATTTAGGTAATAAAAATTAATAAATAAATAAATTTTTTTTTTAAGTTAATATTTTCAAATGCACAGATGAATTTTCAAAAATTTTAATTTTTATTTTAAAATCTGGAAAGAATTATAGTTATATGTAATAATTATCAAAATATGTAAGAAAGTATCTTAATTATAAAATTATTTTTGTTAAACTTTTAGAATCCTAAAATAAAAGTTTTTTTTTTTTTTTTTTTTCATAAAACGAATGTCAATTTAAAAATTCAGACAAGAATTTTGCTTTGATGTTGTGGAACCATGCTAATAGTATAGAAAAGTTGTTGTTGTTGTTGTTGTTGTTGTTGTAGCATATGGCTTTATTGGAAATCAATCCATTGCAATAAGCTCACGCACAAAGAAGGAACAATCAGAACAAAAACAAACATACAGCAAGACAGCAATCGGCAATAAGTCGGTCTCACATTCTACAAAAAGTCAAAGGGGGAGAGAGTAAATAAAGAGGGTAGACACTTTTAGTCCATGAGGCCCAGCCTTTTTCGAGTTGGAGATTTAGCGTGAAATATTTTTACTTTTGTTATTATGTATAGTTATTTGAAGCAAACTATTAGCTGTTTTGTTGATATAGAGTAAAATATTTCTGTTAAGGAATTTTAAAGTAATATTCTAATTCAAAATTTTATATAACAGGAAAAAAAGTTCATTTAGGTAATAAGAGTTTATAAGATGATTTTAATTGAATATTTTGAAATGATAAGACAAATTTTCAAATATTTTAATCCTTTTATTCCTAATTATTCCATATACCATCCGGATATAACTCTAGGGATATGAAATAATTATCAAAATATGTATGAAAGTATATTAACTAAATGTTTGTTAACTTTTAGAGTCCTAAAAGGAAGGGATTTTTAGTGTCTTTTTTATTTATAAAATGTATAACAATTTAAAAATTTGAGTAAGAATTTTACTTTGACATTGCGGAACCATGCTAATAGTATAGAAAATTAATTATATAAAAATAAGAATTATGGGCTTTGTTAACAATATAGAAATGTTTTTTTTTAATGTTAATCACCAATTTATTCTTATGTTATAAAATCTACCTGGCGCAGGAAAGCCTACACCAGGTCTAGGAGATCCCTGTCATAGCCGACGAGGCCATGGCTAAGAGTTTTACTTTAGTGAGGAACCATGCCGATGTCTAAATCTCAAGACAACGTTCTGCGATCATATTAGACCATGACATAAGGTTTAAAGTTTATTCTGAACCACTACAAACATTCATAACACCGCCGAGACTCGAACCTAAAACCATTTGACACCGAGCGCTATTCACACGGCCATCAAGTCAATTTCGTAAATATTATATACATTTTTAAAAAATCCCAACAAGATAGCATCAAATATACATTAAAATATTCATGATCATATTAGACCAGAACCTACGGTTTAAAGTGGATTCCAAACCACTACAAACATCCATGGCATCTCCGGGACTCGAACCCGAAACCTGTGTAACCGAGCGCTAGACACTCGACCATTCGGCCCATTTATTCTTATTCCTCCATATAACTGAAGTTAAGAATCATCGCTGTCAATTTTTAAAATGTGTGCATAATTTTATTTATACAATTTGTGAAAATAAAATAAATTTAACCAATCAATAAATATTTATAAAGAATTAAAATCTACTATATTCAAAAATCTCTCTCGACACCTGGCCTGCTACCATCTCTTATCCGACAAAGATGACAGATAAACTATTTCTAGATTTTTTGTTTCCTTGGAGAACTATTTCAGAGCGACTGTAAAAACTCAACAATGCCTTATACAGTAAGAGGCTTTCAGCTAAAAGTAATTTCGACATAAATCCTTTATAAATGTCACTCGAAATCTAAAAAAATTCTTGAGCTTAACTTTCATTCACGTCTTACATTTTTAAAATGGATTACAAATTCAATAGAATTGGAAAATTTCAGAAATCTCGGAAGGCCTTTTCTTACCGGAAGGGGCATTTATTTATATTGTGGAGGTATTGCAGAAAATATAGACTATTTCTGTAAAAAAAAATTTAAGATGCATTTTTCTATTAATATTTAAATAAATAAAGTTAAAGATAATATGATTTTACAGCAGAATTATTTTTACAAATTAAAAAAAAATGTCATTTTTTTTTATTATATAAATCTATGCGAAATATAAGATGTTTTTTATTTGTAGCATTTATCTCGATTCCATTTTTTCCATACATGGAATTGAGTACAGTTAATTCTGTGGAATCCTTAACAAAGAAGTCTAAAATTATTTACCATTATTTTTAAGAATACAACACTTTGCGTTATATTCCATGTTGTTCCTTGTAAAAGTACGTGCAATTTACAATAAAAAACGATTTTTTTTACTTACAAAGATTCCGCAAAATCTTTGGTTGAATTGTGCGAAACAATCAAAACAAAATTGCCAATATCCTATTTAAAGAAAAATTACAGAATATCGCAGATGCATTCAATTAAGTTTACAGCATGATTTAGAATAAATTTAGGATTACTTTAATATAAATTTAGGATAATTTAAATACTTTAGAAAAATTTAAGTTATACTAACAAATTTAGGATTTATACAAATTTTAGGATATACTAATACATTTAGAATTTATACAAAATTTAGGATTAATATATGTGTATAATTTAGGATAAATTTAGATACTTTAGATAATTTAGGAAAATTTAGGATAATTTTTTACTTAAATTTAGATTCTAATTTAAAATACTTCTGTAATTTAAGATATTTGCTTTTTTTAAAAAATAAAATTTGCAATATTAATGAAAAATTATAAAAATATAGTATTTTTTTTACCCTATTTTAAAAAAAAAAATATTACAATATGTCAATAGTTATAATGGATTGCTGCTTATAATTCAATGCGTCTTGGAGAGTTTAGGGTTTGCACCTTAGTTTATATTGATTAATCATACGTGGTATGAAGTTAAATTTTAGAAATCAAGTGAAGAAGTAATAAACATTTTTTCAATCTTTCTAGTTGCTGTGATACAGTGACATTATTAAAAGTGGACTGAAATTGAATATGATAATATTAAGAGAAAATAAAAAATAATTTGTCTATATTTAAATTTGGTTATTATTTCTTTTTGTCCGAATTACACTGATAATTTCAAATAAATTAAAAAATATATATATTATCGAAAATAGTGGACAGTTAAATAATAATAAAAAAGATAAGAAGAAATTAAAAATTTGAAAATTATTTATTTCCACTAATAAACACACAAATGCATTTAAAAAAAAAAATCTCTTAACTTTAAGAATTGTAAGAAAAGTTAAGTGAAAAAGAGTGTAATACATTGCAATACTAAGTAGAGTAATATTTAAACATATGACAGTTTAAAACACAATAATATTTATAAAACTAAGGTTTAAAACACTTTGTTTTATTCAAATACTCTAATTACGTATGTCAGAAATATTTTAAATCCCCACATTACAATTTGTTCATGTAAATTTAAAAGAAATAAGGAATCTAAAATTTACCAAAATGTCACTAATGTTTCCCCTCCTGCAGAAATCAACATGAAAGAAATTCCAAAAGAACAATATAGTTTGTCACACAGTACGTATATATTGTCGATACACCCTTTTCTGCAATAAAGCAGCACATTTTCGGGACATACTAAAAATTAATTGTTTGATAACATAAATTTTCATGATGACCTATCAGGGGTGGCCAATCCAAATGATCTCGTGGGCCACTTCGGAAATGCATCATAACTCCATGGGCCGCATATAAAATTATATATCCCCTTATTAGATTTTGACCCACTGTGGACATTTTTGGGTGAAAAATTGAAACATAATGAGTTATTATTTTTGTGTTTACTATTATTCTCACATGTAAACATAGATAATATAAAAATAATTACTAAACGCACATTGTGAAGAAATATATAACACTATTTTATTAGTGCGATATTTGTTGTTCCATACTTTCACTTAGCTTTTGTAAATCGATCTCCATTTGAGATTAGAATCTGTTATGTTTGAGCGTGTTTTTGCGTTTGGTCAATTTAAATTTTAGAAAAAAAAAAGATTCGCAGGTGTAAGTTGTACCAAAAGCGCTGACAACTGCACCTAAGAATCTGGTTTGCTCTGCTATCAACAATCAACTGTGCATATGTAGGGATGGTCATTGTGTCACTGAGGTCACTTAAAATGAAACATAGAACCTTTTATATTAGATGTTCCAAGATGAGAACGCATCATGAATACGCATAATATAATTTAATTCATAACTGCAAACTAACTCATAAACTGCAAACTCTGAACTGTAAACTCAGCAATAAAACAGGCAATATCTGTCATATATTCTCAAGAATATTATTTTAAAATCAAAGTTAATTTTTCTCATAATTTTGACGATTAATTTTTGAATATATGGATACACACATAACTTATTTTTAATACGTTGGTCTTCACTACTTTGGCCGTTATGAAATAAATATATTTGTAAAAGTGTGATAAATCTCCCGGGCTGGAAAAATATTCACGGCGGACCGCATGTGGCCAAAAGGGCAGCGAGTTGGCCACCGCTGACCTACACTAATTATGATGTCTGTGTATATCTCTTTTCGTGTGTGGTGTTTTTCTGAGAATTCCTCTCTTCACAAGAGCCAACAGTGCTCATTACCATTCAATTCATCAAACATGTAGTGGTTTCATTAGCTACTACATAATATTCATGGAAGAATGATTCCACTACCTAAAAAATTAATAATTTTATATAAAAGATTTTCCATGAAAATTACAATATTTTACAAGTTGTTGTTAATTGTTATTTTTCTTTTAAAAACAAAAATCAAAATGTTTTTTTTCAAATGTTTGCTATGGTTTTTTTCAAAACCCAAAATGTTTCAAAACGTTTTTCTATGAATAATTGTATAGAAATTTTATAAATTGTATAAAAATTCTGTTTTTAAAAAATTGACGTTTCCTAGGTATTACATATATTGTTAGGAAACTGACTATGTAGGGTTTAAAAAATTAGCTGTTAATCTAATACAAAGAAATTCAAGATTTAGTAAAGGTACAGGTACTAAATCAATTGCAATTTAATTCCCAAAGAAATGTAGTACGATCAATAAATGATACCCTTTAATTTCAAAAGACGATAAACTAGAAGCAAAAATAACATTTAACCGTAACACATCACTTTTTTCTACATTACTTCATCTCAAACTAGTTTTTAATCTCTTAAAATCAATTTCCCACATTATCCAGATAAAAAAAAATCCATTCTACTTTGGTTCTTATCGCCACACCGGAAATTCAGCCACAGCGCTTAAGACGCGTATTTTATTTTATTTTTGAAAGATTCCAATAATTATAGTTGGTCTAACAACTTTTTACAAAATATTATCAATGAGAATCATTAAAAATTAGATATAAATATAGTTAAAAACTTTTTAAATCTTCTCATTATTTTCTATAAATTATAAAGTTTAAGTGTTGCAAATTTGGCTTTATGTTGATGTTGTTGTTCTAGTTCTACTGAAGTTGGCAATACAGAGACAGATAGTCTTTATGCCATAAGCAAGGGCTTCACCTATATTGCTCATTTAGTACTACACAGGGGGCACGTGTAGCCTGAAGATACGCTACGGACGCGAGTAACACTACCCACACAACACTTTACGATCATATTCGGACCGGGACCTACAGTTTAAAGTGCATTCCGAACCACTGCAACCATCCATGGCCCCGCCGGGTATCAAACCAGAACATGTCGTGCCGAGCGCCAGCCACTCGGCCATCAGGCTTCAAATTTGGGTTTATATATTATTATATTAAGATTTTTTTCCAATGCAGCTGGCAAACAGACATTGACGTCTTGGATGCCTTAAGGCAAGCGCTGCACAGATGTTTGCTCACTTTGCATTACCCAGGGAGCGCGTGTAACTTGAAGATAAACCACGGACGTGGAGTAACAATGCCCCCGCAACGCTCTACGATCATATTGGACCGGGACCTACGGTTTAAAGTGGATTCCGAACCACTACAGACATCCATGTCACCGCCGGGACTCGAACCCGTCTATATTATTACATTAGAGGGCCTGATGGCCGAATGGCTAGCGCTCTGGCGTTCGGTACAGCAGGTATCGGGTTCAAAATCCCGGCTTTGCCCATGGGTGTTGTAGTGGTTCGAATCCACTTTGAGCCGTAGGTCCCAGTCCTAACAGGGATCGTAGAGCGCTGCGGGTGCATTGTTACTCCGCGTCCATGGCTTGCCATCAAGTTACACGCGCCCCTGGGTAATGCAAAGTGAAACATCGGTGCAGCCCTTATAGGCTCCAAAGACGTCCATATCTGTTTGCCAGCTGCATTGGAAAAAAAAAATATTTTTACATTATAAGCCCCATACATTTTCAAATTTATAAAAGCATGATATTGTTTATAAAATTCTCCATTGGAATCGATATCAATAGTCTCTACAAATATATTAAAATTAAATTTCAGACCAGTCTGGCGTATTGGAAATACAAAGCTTGTGGCACCAAAGGCCAGACTCAAGCAACATTTTTGGAGCTGTAGGCCAACAGCTACTGTAGAGCGTCGGTCTACGCCCAACGCTCTGCAGCGTCACTGGGCCTACGCCTTAAAGTGAATTCGAACCCCTACCGCCCCTCGAACCCAAAACCCGTGGCACCGAGCGCCAGTCATTCGAATATAAGGCTCCTTTTATATGTATTAAATACATTTTTAAAAATTCCATCAAGATGGTATCTGTATCAGTGCACTGTATTTTTACAACACTATTTCAAATTTAAAATTAAATTTGCAAAAGTCTCTGCAATGGATCGATTACAGAAACACAAGTGCTAGCTCATACCATCGTCATTCCATCTACAAATTATCACGTTAAAATAAGCCTTTAAATAATTTATCACTAAGATTTATAACCAAATTAGATTTATTAAGGTAAAAATACGTCACAGTTTGTTATCATGAACTATAAATTGATTTACTTTTAATCATAATTATTTAAAAATATACGAGTTAAACTGATTAACATTCCCATAAATCTCAAATATCGGATAAATTTAATAAATCGCTTTAATCTTGCAACGAATTGCACTTTTCTAGAGACAATTTTGTACCACTTTAACCACCGAAAGTGATGCATTTTCCAAATTAGAATTTTTGTTTAAAAACACAAAAATAAATAAATAAAATGTACCCCAATCTTATTCTTAAAAACCCAAACGCATTTCATTCTATTTTAAATCTTTAACTTTGAGCAAGAAATATCACGAAAATAAAGACTTTATTCAAGTCCAAAAAAACACTCTGCTAGAAGTCTGTAGTCGCATGCGCTTTTCTTTTGTTACAGGATTTCAGAGGATGCAGAGGGACGCGACGAACAATATTTTCAATCATCCAAGAAACATTTGCACACGTCCAGCTCGTTTCATTCGTTTCGCCCTCGTAAGGATTTGGAAGAAATGTTTATTCATTTTTATGCTGTTTATTCATTCCTTTTAGGAAAAAGAATAACAAAAAACTCGATATTTGTTTCTGGCCATGATGACACTGAAAACGAATGTTCATCCTATTCCGCCTTTTGCTGTGTTAGGATATTTCCTACAAAAGATAAGATTGTAATATTGACGTAATAAAGTGCGATAAAATAAAATTTGTTTTATTTAAAAATTAGGCTGTTGTTTACTTTTTATCACTCTAACCCATCTATTCAATGATTGTTGGCTGCTTACTATTTGAATAATGATATTAATGCCCGACTCGTGTCTCAGTGGCAATGTGTCTCGCTATATATCGTGTCTATTGGTAATGTCCGCTGAATATAAAGGCTACTACTGCGCCACAGCACATCACTCTGCCTAGAATTCTGAGTTGCCTTCACAGTTTGGGAATGAATTGGGCGAGAAATTTGATTGGCCTCTGTGACACTCTACAGTCATACGGGGCATACGTCTTAAATGGATTCTGAACCACTACAAACATCCATGGCCTGGGGGGATTCGCACCCGAAACCTGTGGTTCCGAGCGCCAGAGAGCGCTAGCCACCTGGCCATCAGACATGCAAATTCGGGGGTAATTTTCCCCTTAAAAATCCTCCGGGAAGATCTCCTTCTTCAGCGACGTGGAGCCAAGTCAGAATTCTACCTACGGAGGCTCCATCACAGCAGAAGTTGACTCTCCTTTCTATAGCGGCCTGGTGGCCAAGTGGCTAACATTCTAGCGTTTGATATCCCAGGCTTCCGATATGAATCCTTGCGGTGACTTGGATGTTTGTTAGTGGTTCGGAATCCACTTTAAACTGTAGGTCCCTGTCTATTTAGCTCTTGTGTGCACAAGATGACCATAGAACGACAAACCGAACCTTCCCTCCTTCCATAAGTATATTTCTCCTGGGATGTCAGTTCCGAGGATTCGACATATTTAATGATATTAAGAATTTATTGTCATGTAAATTTAAAGGAAACTGGTCCTCTACTGTGTCATATTCGATGAAAATCATAACTTTTACTTCTAACAGATATGCGACACAGGATATTTCAAAGTACATGCCTCTTTATATTTTTTAAGAGATTAAATTTAAGCCACTAACATGGAATAACTTTTTTTCCGATCATTTCGAATATATTTTAATCGATTAAGCTATGTATGGGATAAATCAATCATTAAATTTAAAATTTTAAATTTAATTGAAAACTAAATTAAATTAAGTATTTATAATTAATGAAAACATTGATAATTTTTTAAACTAAAGTAAAACAACTCTTAAAACATTTAAGATTTGAAACGTAAAACGTAAAAAAAAAAAAATTATTTATTATTTAAAGCTAAAAAGGGTTTAAAATACATATGAATGTAACTTTTTTTACATAAAATTAAATATAATCAAAATAGAAATGTTGATAACCTGTGTTAAGATTTTTTATTTAATACCATTGATGTTGATAGACGTATCTTTCTTTAAAAATTAATTTGCATCTTTAATTATATGGTACAGAGTTATCATTTATCAACATAACTTTTTTTTTCACAATCGAATATCTTCAGTTTTAATTTATACATCGTATATTTATAAAAAAATGTAATGATGAAGCTACATTTGTTATGTTCTACGATAGCATTGTTAATATTTAAACTGGCACCATTTTATTCACTAATATTAAAAACTGCATCCCTTTAATCTTTCATTTAACATTAAAAACTATTGCATAAAAATCTACTGCAATCCAAAATTCTCTGTAAAAACTACTTCAGTTTATTAACGCAAATTAAATCCAGACAAGAAATGACTTTGAAACTAATTCAGTTCAAACTTTTTGTTTTTTTTATAAATTCCAATAAAACTCTTGAGGTTGCTTATAAGCAGTGTCATGTGAAACTAAATAAGTGATAATTTCGTTAGTATATATAGTGTTGGACTTCAAATAAAAAAAATTGTCTTATAAGGCGATGTCAATAATGTTAATAATCTTCTTTCCAATATTCCTTGTAAAAGAAAAAAAAAAAACTTACAAAAGATAAAAAGTCTATTAGCTGAATCTTTTACAGCCACTTAAAAATCTCTAAATAAATTTATATGTTAGTTCTTTTTTAAACTCGGTTTTAATGCGTATATCATTAATATGTTTATTTTGAAAACTCATTAATTGTAAAATAACCATTTCCATTGCCAACATATTTATTTTTTTTTAATTGCTAACATTTTAAAGCTTATGAATTTTCTACGATGCAAATAATAAAAACAGGGAACAAATGTATTTAAATTTGTAGTTAAATAATTTAAAAACAAGACATTTTTATGAAGAATTATTAAATATATACATTTCATAACAAGCGATAACGAACTTAGTACTAATATTTATACTGCAGATGGCTTTATAAGACATAAAGGAAATAATAAATATAAATAAGGAAATATGTTAAAAAATTTGATTAATCAATATTTGTATTTTAATTTTAATTTTTCGAATAAACAAAATCTTATAAAGTGAAAATTTGAATAATTTTCAAAATTGGAATTCTCAAAAGTAGTTCATTAAAATGATGGAAATATTAAACAAAAATACATTTAAAATGACCGCACTGAAAAGCAGCAAACAGCTAGTTTTAAAAACACCCTCATACGATAATGAATATTTTGCAAGTGAGTTTACTTTAATCGTTTAAAGATATTCTAGTTTGCAATAAAATCATGATACATAAATGATATTACACAATAACATTTTTTTTTAATTCTAGTTCATCAATTTTTAGTAAACATATAAAAAAAAAAAAGAAAGTTAACAAAAAGTCGAGTAAAGATGAACCTTCTTTGCTTTTAATATTGAAAACATTTTTCTTAAGGGGTGTTATTTTTAATAGAGAATATATCAATAGATATATTTTTCAATTCCTTTATTAGCTCACGCTCTCCTATGTATATCTTGTTTAAATTTTCAATCGTTAATAAATACTTTTCATTCATCCACTCAAATTCAAATGCATTTTTTAACATGTTGTGGATGACACTGGATGTTAATACAGTTTTTTTCAAATATTAATTAATTAATTAAATTTAATTCATTAATTTAATTTTTTTAGATTTAAGTTGCATATATCCACCAATAGATGGCGCCAGATAAACTTAAAAATATGAATGAAATTATTTATAAAGGACTTTCTGCGATATAGTGGGGAAAAAAAAAGTACGAATTGACTTTAAAAAAAAATTTTATATTACTTGTTATGGATAAATTTATGATTGTCATCTTTTCAGAAATGTATTTAAGGAAACAATATCAACATTAAGGATGAAAAATACACATATTCAAAACTACACTGTTTTAACTTTTTATAAAGAATATCTCTAAAATATTAATTTTTAATTATAAAAGATTTTATTTAATTAATTCAACATATTCATTGAGGTTTAAAATTTCTAACAACAAATTTTAAATAATGTATTTCAGTATAAAATTTCAAGGGAAAAAATGCTCTTATTTAATTATTTTAGTCTAGTATACCGCATCAAAAATAATTAAATTATTTAATTTTCTGTAAATCAAAAAACAATGAGTGCAATTGTTGGATACATTAAATATAACAAAAATTTTTTTTCTTGACAGATCACCCTTTAATAATAATCTATGTCACAACTCAAATTTATGCAGTTGTTTTTATAGTATCGGTGTACATAACTTAACCTAACAATAAAAAAAATTACGAGTGTTAAGTTTAACTTTAAAATAAACCGTTATTTTATGATAACATAAACTGTTAGCACCATAACCGAAAATTAACAGTTTTTCCCATCAACATCACGTACTTAATTAGTTATCTGGTTATCATGGTTTTTACAATAGATAGCATTCTTTTATGGTATGGATTCTACCAGACTTAAATTAATTGAATTCTATACAAAATTGCATTCTTCTGACGGGGCAATTTTTAGATCAGCTTTGTATGAAATGTATAAAAACCATCCTATAAATGGTCAATGGGGTTGAACTCCGATGACTGTGGAGTAATTGGAAGAAATTTTAGTGAACTATATAACACCCAAAGCTTAGTCTATAACGCTGTATTTTTAGTTCATTGTATACAAATATAATCATGATTTAATAATATTCTTGCATAAGTTGTTTATTCGTTGTATTTTAATGTATCAACACACATATTACTATCCATGTTTCCATATATAACAACAGAATTTCTGACACCAGAAAACCTCCAACAAAACCGCTTCTCCGTACTTCACTGTTGAAAGAAAACACTTTGGATGCATTTCTGTGCGTGGTTTTCTTCACGCTTTCTCGCTTTCCCAGATATAAAAGTGTTGAACAAACTCTTATCCAAAAAGATAAGTTTTTTTAAAAAAAAAAATTCAAAACTACGTTATATTATATATATATTTTGTTCAATTTTCTCGAGCAACTTGGCCATAGTAACTAATTCCCTGCTTGCAATTTTTACTATGATTATTGTTACATACACACTAATATTTCTAAGTTTAATTTGCTATTTTACAGGCACTAATACTTATTTTTTCAATTGATCTGCAATAAATCGTCTATCAAATGATCTGGCTTGCCATGGTCAATCTTTTTGTGCTTGATTAAGTAACAATGAAAAACTAACAAATATGTTAATTAAATTTTAGTAGAATTAAAATTTTTATTTAATGTTTCACTCTTTTAAGTTGTGAAATTCGTTTCCTTTTAAAATAGAAGTTCCTGAATGTTTCCATGCCATTTTTATACTTGAAGCATAGAGATACAGTAATAGAATGTTTAATAAGAAACATTCTATTACTTGGTGGTTGCTGTTTATTTATTTATTTATGGTTAGGATGGGCTTTTGTATTTATTATTTTTAATTGCTTTTGGAATGATGAAATTGTAGATACATATTACAATGAATATTTTGCTAACTAGATTATTCTAAGCGCTTAAATATATACTTGGCTGTGCAAGACGGGACGGTTAAATTTATTGTAATGGTGAATAATTTATTCCAATAAAAATTGCTGTAAATAAGACAACTTGGTTGAACAATCGGACTATTTTTAAGTACTGGTTTCGTCGCATGTATCGCCATTAGAAAGTTGTTTAAGATACGATATTTATTGCGTAAATTGCGAGTTTTTATGACTTTGAAAAAATATAAAAACTATAATTGAGGCAGATTTTTGAACTTTTGATTGTTGGCAATTGGCCTATTTCGGATCCTCTTTACAATCTATATACGTATAAATTGGAGAGAACAGTTTCGATATATTGTTTTAGCTGTACAAATTTTCTGTGAATACCTATATTTCAAGCAATTGAAACAACCGGCGATTGGGGATGTTTGGTGTTAAAGATAGTTTAGATAGCCAGCTTTGACACTCGTCGGAATAAATGGAAGGAATGAATTCTAATTTTACATGCTTTGTTTGAATAATTTCGGACTATTTGTAATCGAAACATTTTCAATTTTTGCAACTATTTGTCGCATATTTCCTTCCCTTTTGTAGCTGTCCTTGGTAAACTAATGATCAGAGTTCAGAATTACACACCGACAAAATTCAAAAATTTTATAAGGTTTACGTATATAAGAAAATCAAGAAATAATAGTTCATATAAAATTTACCTTATTTAAAAAATCTTTCTCTTCTCTCAGTAGACTGACAGATTTTAATTTCTCTAAAATATTCCAGTTCGATGGCAATCGCTTGGGGAAAGTTTAGAATTTGAAAGACGACATTATTTTGAATATATTGTTGGGAGCAGTCAGAATCAAGAAACGGAAAAATTTCGTCCTCCATTCAGATTTCGCATATTTTTTATCCTTCTAAGCTGGGTTCATAGCAAAGAATAACAAAAACTGAGTTCGTTCGAGGAAATATAGAATTTATTTCAGGAAGTAAACACGAGATAAATAAAATAAATTGGATCCGATATCGCAGCGCCATCCATGAGTGAAAATAAAAGCATATTTTCTGCAATGATGCTGATATGGAACAGGATCGCCAAACAACAGGATCATCCTCTTAGACGACCTCCACCCTTACAGAGATGCATAACAAATGGCCCCTCACTTGAACACCAAGCTACTCGTCGACACCCAAATATTTGTAAATACCAACCAATTAGTACATCGGAAAAGAAGGTCTACCACCCGCTTACGAAAAACAGAGGCTAAAGAGATGTGATGAACGAGACTTAAGCTCGCAACCAAGTCTCGGATTATTTGTCAGAATCTTCCACTCCCCCAAGTCCATGCAGGGTGATGTTAGTCAAGTTCTTTGAAACTGACATCACCCCCGCATCGCAAACACGTGAGTCAAAATACTGCCATCGTTAGTAAAAGTTACCCCAAATCAAAAGAATTAATAGAATTTTAGGAATGGAATATAAAAAATAAATATCAACACTAATAAGTAAAAATGTTGTACCGAAATATAAGAACAAATACGAAGAATGCATGAAGATAACAAGTCATTACATCCTGGTTAGAAAACAATGAGATATGTAAAGGAATATAGAAAGGAATATAGAAGATAAAGATTGCGGACAAAGATCACTTGGCCGACTGGTGCATATAATCCGAAAATATCTCCAGAGAAAACGTTCTTCTGAGGTAGTAAAATACAACAGCAGTTTCTTTAATCGGCACCATATTGAATACAGAAAGGATATTTTGACAATGTTAATTTGATAATGTAAGCAATTATACAAGTCAATTATTGTTACTTATTTTATTAGCATTGTAAATCCGGTTCTAAAATGATTTATAGCACTATTTCTGCTAATTTAAAACTGGGAAAAACCTTAACATTAAGATTTAAGATAAATATGTAAAGAATTTTAAATGTTCATATTTAACTTACCCCTTTATTATATGATGAGTTTTAGAAGACAAGAATCAGAAAATTCTATTTAAAGCCATTAAAACAAATTCTACCATAACAGAATAATGATGCCCAAACACCAAACCATTTTTTTGGTTTTCACATTGGAGCCAGTTATGTAAAATACATCAACTTACTTATTTTTAACAAACAAACTTCATACATATCATAATGCTTAAGCTTGTTTTAAATAATCCATAATCATATATTTGTTCCCTGACTTGCTTGCATTCCATTTCACGCTTGGTTACGCAGTAAACCAAAATTCGTTAATCATTAGCGCTAGTTTCGCTAGTGATTTTTTACTATTTAATAGGCCACCGGGATGCATTTTAAACTCTTTCTTGGAGTTAAATGACTGTTGAATGCCCGGATGTGTAATGCATTACAATCGTGGAAATATTTAGTGTGTTATATAAGTCACATAAAGATAAATCGATTTACCTTGATTGTAGGCCCCGTTATAAGTGATCTGCAAATAAGGTAAAGACTTCAGTTTCTGCATCTTATTACTATTGATCATTTGCAAGTTTAAAAAAAAAGGAAAAGATTGCCCAAGTCGTCGTCGTCGTCCTTGTGTTTACGGAGTTCCTTGGTCTATGATGACCTATTACTCCAGAATTATAGATTAAAGTTCATGGTATGGAAAAAGCATTGATGATTATAAACAGTAATGAGTGATAAAGGTATTGCCCAATAGTGAAATAAATACAAATTAAGAATAAAAAAATGAAAAGAAAAGAAACAAGATAAAAAAAAACCAGTTACAGAAAAAATATATACATAAAAACAATTAGGAGTATACTACGGAGTAGAGTAAATGTAAAATGATGACTAAAGGGACAGGTCAGATTCGAACCCGCTGCCTTACAGCAACAAGGACTCTACTCTGAACACTGAGCCAGTTCGTCTAGGTCAATTGCAAATTGTGCAGTGTCGCCCGAGGGCGTTTTGCGTTTTCCGGCAATGTGAAATCGTATCTAGGAAGATTACGAATTTCATCATTGGGAATAAAATCAAGATTTGCGTAAAAATTTTTCGCAAGTTTAAGCATAAAATTTTGAATAGCAGGGAGGGATAAGCTGTGGCGAATGTCATCATTTCTAAAGTACCAAGGAGAGTTTGTTATCATACGAAGTAATTTATTTTCAATTCTATTAATAAAATTAATGTGGTACCTTGCAGCAGAACCCCAAACTGGGCTAGCATAAGTTATAACAGGACGCAAATAGTACATGTAAATGAGTAATTTATTTTCTAAAGAAAGAGGTGAGTTTTTGTTAATAAAAGGGTACAACATGCGAATACAAATATTAACTTTCTTTTTATATGATTCATATGATTAATGTAGGTTAGTTTATTGTCGAGATATACTCCCAGATACTTTGCATTAGTAGACCATTTGAGAGATTGCCCAAGAGTTTCATTATACTTTGGTTTTAGAAAATTATATTGAAAATCTTAAGTGGAAGATACATCTTAATAAATGAAAAATAGATTTTTTTATAAAAGATTTAAAAACAAAGAAAACGGCATTGAAAATTAAATATTTAACAATTACACAAATATTTTTAGCCAACTACTTATAATTATTGTCTACTTGTATTGCTTTAAAAATATTTTACTTCATCAATATTCAAAAAGTAAATAGTATTTTATTCAAAGAAGAACTTGTCGATATATGGTTAAATATTATAAATACCAACAGAAATAATCCCTATTATATTTCATTTTTACAGTAAGGCATAAATGAAATAATCCCTATTACAGAAATGCACAAATACCGTTCACCCCGAATCAACCCTTAAGCTTCTTATATACAAACATTGCACTCGAATAGACTTACCTCTGCTCGGGAAATTTATTACGGCACTAGAATCAATTTCTCACAGGTCTTAAATCTTTGGAGCTTTGGGTGATTTTCGTTGCCTCTAATCCTTTTCATTCGAAAGAAGAATCGAATCACTTCCCATGTACTAAGCCTAACGGTTACTTCTTTCCGAACGGAAATTGGACTGAATAGATGATGCTCCACGGAGGGTTGTCCTCTCGAGATAAGGCCGCTTCCTTTGGCTTTCCAATGAATACAGGATTGAGTTCCGATTAACTGAAAATAGCCGACTTCGCATGAGGAATTCCTGTCTTGAGAAAGATTCATTAGCGATGCATATCAATGCGTTACTGCCTTCGAAATGGTTCAACAGTGATACTTAGAATAGGACGTGGTAAATCTCCTGGATAGTTAAGATGCATTTGTTTAATTATATTACGTTGAGTTCCGTATGCATTTAATTTCTGCTATACAAATGAGGTTTACTGCTCTTATTCTAATTGATTCGCTGCATCAGAAGTTTATAAAAAGTATTCAGTTTAATTATATATTTAGGGCTGATGATTCACATTTGAAATTCTAATATAAAATCAACAAATCTCTATTTAGACGTTCTTCAACAATCTGCCTTATGGAACTTTGCTGCTTATAATACTCGTTTTAGTATCCGCTACAAACAAATCTTGGCAAAGCTTTAGACATTACGGATTAAAGGAGAATTTTCTTGAAAATTTCAACAATTGATCATTATATATTTTAGAAGAAGTGTTACTTTTTTTTGAAACATCTGCTGAAAAGCTTGTTTTGTCTTATTACAGTCCCTTTTTTTCAAGAATCGAACTAATTAAATTTGCGATCCTACAGTTTAAGGTGTATTCCGAACCGCAAATAAATATCTATGCCACAGCCAGGATTCGAACAGTATCTGAGGCCCATGGTGTCAGAGGCTAGCCAGTTGACCATGTGCTGAAGAAAGTAAGATCTATAGTATAATAATGTAATTGGATCTTTTCAGGGAAAAGAATATTAGATTATATTCCTCACTAATAACAAATAGTTGATATAGAATAAATAAAATCAATGTTTTATCCTTCATGGAGCATTTCCAAATTGCAGTGAAATCCTTCAGGATAAGATATTGTTCCTTTTTCTCTAGAATAATTTTATAAAATTTTGTTAATCGCGAGTTGAAGATATACAGAGTAGAAGTTAATCGTCTTTGAAAAGAGACCACGATTCTGGCTGTCAACGTTAGTCCTTAAAATAACAGTAGTTTAAATAAACACCACCAGTGGACACACATGGAATACTAGTAGAATATTCAGTTTAACTCGAATATTTTTTTATTCTGATGCAGTTGGCAAACACTTAGACAATTGTCTTTGATGCCTTAATGCAAGCGCTGCACTGACGTTACTCACTTAGTAGCTTTACTAACGACTTAGCGGCGTTACTAGCGACTTAGCGATGTTACTCACAGGAGGTGCATGTAGCTTGAAGATAAACTACGGACGCGGAGTAACAAAATCTCTGCAAAGCTCTATGATCCTGTTACACCGGGACCGACCGTTTAAGTGGATTCCGAACCACTGAAAACATCCATGGCACCGCCGGGAATCTAACCTGAATCTCTGATACCGAGCGCCCATAGCGTTAGGCACTCGGCCATTCAGATCCCTCTTTCTCAAATATTGCCAATACGAATTTATTGTGTTTTTTCCAGACGTAATAGTATGCGCGAAATCAGAACTTCCGGTTCATCTCATTTTTGAGGATTTAAACCTAATTCATTCAGTTGAAAAGTCGAATGGAAGGCGTCTTTTAGAAGGCCCACAATACATTCTCTGTTGCTCGAATCCAATTACAAATCATTCCGATGCGAGTTTAATTTCCTTACTTGCAGTGTTAACACAATTTTTATTAAACTCATTTGGGGTGGTTTAAGAATAATTCCTCTGATTCAGAAGCTAATCGTCAGACCTCTCAGATTCACAGCAATATCTCAATGAGAGAAGCTCAATTTCAGAAAGCATAAAAGAGACATTTGTCAATAAAAATAGCAACCTATATGAATTTTTAAATAATGCTGAATTTTTACATTCGATTTAAGTTGTTTACTTTAAAGAACAAATCACTGTTGACATCGTTAGATTCTAAATAAACTATAGACATTAAAATTTTAGATTTATGTATATTTAATTTTACAAATATATTTTTGATAATTTATCATAAAATCAAAAAAGATTAAAAAAAAAAAAAATTTGACTTAAATAATAAAAAAAAAAAAAAAAAATGGAAAATTTTTTGTTCTTTTTAAATTAGTCTTTACTTCATGATAAATATGTTTTGCAATCCTTGTAACTTGATTTCAACTTTGTAAAGTAGTAAATTAAATTAGATTTGTTTCAAGATCGAAAAAAAACTATTGATTTCATTCTAAATCAGTTTTCAAAACTAACTAAAAGATGTACTAAATTTATTTTTAAATGCTTTTATTTTTATTTTTTTGCATTTTGCTAACTGGCCGTGGTAGCTCTCTGATTTAATTTCTAAAAAGAGATTCTTCTGATCTCGTGCAATGAATTCTTGTTTTTGTGACTTGAAGGCAACGTAAAAATTTGTTTCTTAGTTTTCAGAAAAATAAACAGAATGTCTGTAACTCCAAGTTAACTGTAAGAAGTTATGTTTCCTGCTTTTCATTTCGTGATTCTATTTCTTTCATTTTTTTTCTTTTAAATTAATTTTTACAAAACAAAAAAAATATATATATTATAGGCAACATTCGAGTTCTTATGTATAACTGGGGAAACATAAGAAAGAATATCTTTTTATTTATTTAAAATATACTAGACTAATCAGGAAAAAAAAAGTTGAAGAATGCTCTCCATTTCAAGAATTCGGTTTTTATTTTTCGTAAGAATCCCTTTTAGAAATTACCAAAGTTGCACTTTTTCAATTTCGGGAGATCTCTTTTTTAGAAAGTAATAATTGCAAAAAGTCAATATTTGGTGAGTGTTTGTTTATGCAAATAATAACGGATCATATACTTGTAACTCTTTCGATGTTTGGAATTGCATACATAAAATAGAAATGTTGTTCAGATTTAAAATTGCTTTTCATGTTTAAAATGACATTTTTTCTGACGAAACAGACACACACAAAAAAACATATGATTTACTATACATTTTATAAATTTTACTTTTCACATTATACTGATAGTCAGTATAAGAAACACATGCAAAGTGAGGAATAAAATTTAAAATTTAAAGTAGGCATTGATGTAATGGTATAGAAAACTTTTTGTATTACGCTTGCTAGAAAGTGCGTAAATTTTTATTCAAATTTACTGTAGAAAAGAAGGAACTGTATAAAAAGATAATTTCTCTTTTCAACATTTAATTTTTAAATATAAAAATATCATTACATGAATATACGCCGCATTTGAACATTTTTGTAAATAAAAAAATGTATTTACGATCAACAGGCGCGAAAATAAAGGTCGATATCGATATTAGGTTGTACCCTGTATATGAATATTTTCATGTATGAAAGTCAAACCCCTGTGTATAAATATTTTTATTTGCACGGTGTTCCAAAGTAACTTAAAGACTATAACACTTTACATCCTAATTTTTTTTTTCTCTTTAGTTATTATTTTTAAATGTGTACCTAGTTGTAGTTATCAACAGTCAGTAGTGTATGCACTCCTTGTTTCTAGCTTTAAATAATGGGAATGCAGTTTTGTTTGAATTATTTAATTTGACAATTTTTGCTACTGTTTTACAAACTATTGCAGATTGGAGAAGACAGATTAGCAGTAGAGTTTTCTAATATGATAAAATTGCCATCCTATTTGTGCAAGACTGTGTCATCCAAAACAGAGTTGAGCTGTATCCGGCTGTTTTTGAAAATTGTCTCAATTTCAACTGGTAGAATAGGACGAATGCGCTGGTTTCTAAAAATGAAGATACCTAAATAAAAACTTGCATGTTGCCAGACATAATCACTGAATACAAATCTTTCTATACCTTAGTAGATGGCGATAAGATCGCCCAATTATCCCAGTGTTCTAAACTCACTCGACATGAAGGGATAAAAATAATTGGTTGATCAAATAATAGTGGATCAAGTGGGTTTCAAATAATTTCACAGCACAACGTCGACCTGACGAAATTTTGCAATGGTACAAAACTGTGTGTAAAGAAAATGTTGAGTGCTGTGATTTGAGCGGCTCTTTCAACAGGAAAACGAGAGGATGAAACAGTTTTTATTTCACAGATACCATTCATTACGTCAGACCTGTTTTTTAACCTTAAGAATTTGCAATTTTCAATAAGATTTATATTCGTGATCACGATCAACAAGTCACAGGACATCTAATTTAAAGAAATAGTTTATATAATGACAGTTAAAAAATTAATGGAGAAAATTACATTGTGACATAAAATAAAAAATTCTGAATGATCTTCATGACATTGGGTTTAAAGTAATAGGTGTAGTTAGCGGCAATAATTCTATAAATAACAAAGCAATATCATATTTTTCCTCTTCTCCCAGCATAAAATTTGTTTATGAGCATCTTTGGGTTTCTACAGAACATTTATTTTCTGCAATAGATAGAGTGCATATATTAAAACATATGCATTATTAAAAAACAATACTGATCAATGTTTGAAATTTCCAGATTTTGAGGACTTTTAAATCTTAATTATATAGAAGCAAATTTTTCAACATAAAGCACTTACATAAATTAAAATGCAAGAAATTAGTAAAATATGCTTATGGTATAACTTTAAAAGCCCTTTTCCATACAAGTTTCGAGAAACAAAATATGTAAAGCTTTTTCTTAAAATATTTAATGAACTTGTCATTCAAAGTCTTCAAAATTTAGGAGAACAACATAATTTAGTTAATTAGAAAACAACATCCATTTTTATTTCGATAATTTAATTCGAGATTGTAAATATTAAAATACCTTTTAAAGGAGAAGATTTACTCGATCCAGCCCAAAGCATCAATTTTTCTGATGCCCTCTGACAAAAATTTAGATTCTTTAAACAAAATAATATTATGGTTAGAGGTGGAAAAATTAAAATTGCAAAACAGGAACATTTACGTAAGAAACACTTCCTGCTTTCACTTGCACATTAAAGGCCTTAATTGAAATAACAAAATATTCAATAAATAAATTAAAGTTTAAATATTATCTCCCTTGTAAAATTCAAATAGATGCTTTAGAGAGTCGTTTTGGAAATATATAACACTTGCATGGTCTCCATATTTAATACCAATTCGACAAATTTATGAAGTGGAGGTTAAATTAAGAATGTAAATTTTTCTACCATTAACAATAGTTTCAAATAAATATGGATCATTAACAACAAAATATTAATATAGAAGATTTAGATTTTAAAAACAATTTCAAAGATACTTTAAACTTTCTGGATTTCTATTTAATTTTTTCAAAAAGATGATAACAATGACGTTCAGCCTATTTTACCTGTACTAACTTATTTATTTGGATATTGTCCTCAAACAACACTAAAAAAAATTGAAAATGTGACCCATGCACAAAATTATTAGTTTTGAACAAATCTTTAGATCTCAATAGCACTTATAGGTTCATTCAAAATCTGAATAGAGGTAAATTATTATGTCTTCATCAGATTTAGTTAATGTAATAGTTTACAAATATCTCAATGTAAAAAAAAATTACTTTCTTAAGATAATAAAATTCATTTCGGAATCACACTATCCAAGGTTAACTGTAACAAATTTTTCATTAAATCATATAAAGAAGAATATTGAATCATATGATTATCATTTAATCATTACATTAGAATATAGAAGCTTTTCTAGTGTAAAAGAATATTGCAAATTAAAGTTAAAATATTGAAATAAATCCTAGAAGTTCGTTTAGTTTACTTTAATTTAATTTTTCGTCCCATAAAAGATATTATCCATCAGGCGTATCGAATTTTTCGCATTTCTGGGGCAATAAAAAAAATGCAATAATCGTATCAGTATGTAAAATGAAGGAATTTTAATAATACAAATAAAAGGATTAACTACTTTAGTCAATTGACCTATCTTAAAAATGCATTATTTTACCACAACATTGAGGTATTTCAAGAACCAAGAAAATGTATAGTTTTTATGTTAAATTTCTCGCTAAATTAACTCATGAATTTATGGATATGTCATTGGATAAGATCGTTTTAGGATAGAATTGTATACAATATATAGCGATAGGGTGTATTGATTACAGTTCTCTTAGGACCATTCTGATATGTCGACAAATATTATCAAACCCTGAAGCAGCCTATTGAATATTCTATTATGGCAATAGTATTCTAACTAGAATGTTATTAGCACAGCAGTAAAGAGACATAATTTAAGCATTTCTAGTGAATAATCCTATATAAATTCAAATAAACATTAAAAAAAAATTATAATTGACATAAAACATAGATTTCATTTAATTTACTTTTTATCACATGCAATTTAATCAAAAAGAAATTATATTTATTTTTAATTATCTTATCAGGAGGAAATATAATATAAATAATAAAATAATTATTTCTAACACTTTTCAATTTGTCCAATTTTTATTCTAAAGATTTATTTTAAAATAACTTGTTTACTCTTAATATTTTCAATCAAATAATTTATTAATATTCGACATGGGGCCTGATGGCCGAGTGACTAGCGCTCTGGCGCTCGGTACCACAGGTATCGGGTTCAAATCCCGGCGTTGCCATGGGTGTTTGTAGTGGTTCGGAATCCACTTTAAACCGTAGGTCCCGGTCCTAATAGGATCGTAGAGCGTTGCGAGGACATTGTTACTCCGCGTCTGTGGCTTATCTTCAAGTTACACGCGTCCCCTGCGTAGCGCTATGTGAGTAACGTCGGTGCAGCCCTTATGGCATAAAAAAAGACCACGGTCTATTTGCCAGCTGCATTAGGAAAAGTATTGGACATTTATTTTAAAAAATTAAGAAATATTTAAAATCCGTTTGTTTAATAGTAATTGTACGATTTAAAGACTTTCTAATTACTTAATCGAAGCGATATGATACCTTCTAATTGCTTATACGATTATTACTTATACGAAACATAAGAGTCATTTTGTTATAAAAACTAAATAAAAGAACATAAAAAATTGCATTGATAGTTCCATATACGTTCACCTATAAAAATATCAATAGTAGCCGCATAGAATTCGTTTGACCATGAGAATACAATACCATCACTTGGGAATTCAACCATTCACGCACTGATAATTTTTAATATTTACCTGTAAAAAATCTTGCGCAGCAAGGGACAACTGCAGGTGAGGTGAAAATGTGGATTTCACAGGGGATGGGAGCGAGGCTATAAAATGGTATAATAAAATAGTTGTGATAGTGATTTTTAAGCATTTAGGTCAGTGGTTGGCAAACTATTTGTCTTTGCCATACAACTGCAGAAGAAAAAATTTACTCAGCGAACTTGAAAAATCTAACTTCTTTAAGCGAACAAACTGACGCACTCGTATACAGTAATAAAATTTTGGAACTTTGTAGTATTTATATTTCTACCTACTTCTTAAAAGATAGTAAATAAAGATGTAAATATTATATCTTCAAACTTGAAACTACAAATTTATTAATTAAAATCAATCATAATAACATAAAAAAAAAAAAAACAGAAAATTAAGATAATGAAGAATAATATAAAATGATATATTCATACATTATAATAATATAGAATAATATATTTGATACGATCGCTATTCCGTTCTTGTTTGTTAATACCAACTAGCTAGCTCAATCATCTATTGGTTATAAATTGGATTTTTGCATGTCTACTTAAAAATAATGTTACACTATTATGCATCAGATAAAGTATGTACGAATAGTTAACATAGTACAATCTGAATATTTTTTTGCTTATCTTTCTTTCCTTATTAAATGGCCTCTTAATTGTTCCAGGGGGCGATATCGTCCAAATTTGAATTAATAATTTATATATTAGAAGCAGCTATACCATCGTCAAATTTTTCTTTGAATATAATTAAAGGCTATTGTTTTATAAATGGCCACACAATTCTCGTTAAATTTTAGCATTATGTTATTTTGCTTCCAAAAAAATCACATCACCTTACCTCTCTTCGCAACCCGACAATGACAAATTAACAATACATTTCTATCGTATGACCTAAGAACAGGTTTGTACAGAAAAAGCGGTTTTTTTTAAGTACATCTTGTGAGATATTATCCAAAACAGAAAATAAGAACTATTAAAAATATTTTGAGATTAAATACTTTAACATATTGTATATTTTGCAAAATTCCTGTTTCTTTTCTTCGTATGTTTTCCTATTTAAAAAATTCAATTTAAATTATTTTATCACATCGTATATTTTCTAAAGAAAACTTTTTTTTTATTTACTACAATATAAAATAAGAAAATATTCTTATTGTATATAAAATACATTCAAATAGTTGTATAAAATATTCAACAATTTGAATGTATTTTATGCAATGCATTGAATTCTAGCTTTTTTCAAACAAGTTTAAATGTGAGCCTGTTTTCTACAATTATTATCATTGTGAAATTCAACTGGAAGCTGAAACGGAAGCAGATAACATGAAAATACGAATTCCTTGCTTTTATAAAGCAAACATCTGTAAACATTTGTTACGGTAATGGACTTTTAAGAAAGAAAAAAATATTTCGTTCAAAACGCAAAGTCATTAAATAGAAGGAGACATTTTAAGCAAAACGTCAGGTCAAACGCAGAATTTCAGTACAATTCCTATCTATTTATTTTTATGCTATTTTTACTAAAGAAAAAAAAAAAGGAAAGAAAATTTTCTAAGCAATGCATCTTTTCAAATGTTATTCCCTTTACATTAGTTTTATATAATAATAAATATTATAAATATTAATGAATTGTTTTAAACTTAAATATTATATTATTGCATTTTTTTAATAAGGATTATAATGTCCCAAATTGAAGGCATTTTCGTAAAATATATTTCTCCTGACGATTCGCATTTATTATTTTGCTCACCAATTTTGTTCGTATTAATATATGCAAAAGGGGATCATACATCAATAAAAGAGTTTCAGAGTACATAAAGAAAATGGAACAAAACTGCTATCAGTACACACCACTGCTTGTACTCTACAAAAAAATTATTCCTGACAACATACTCAAATATATTTACATAAATACAAAATTAAATAGTAAGTACAAACAAAAAAGAAGAATTTTAAAAAAATTCTGATTAACCAAGTTGATGCCAAACTCGGCTAGGTTTTCCAATATCATCAAGCATCACAGCTCTCAATACAATAACATTTATTTGCTTTAAGAGGAACAAACAACCTTATATTTACATAACAGATTATTGTATTCACTATTCTATACATTTCAGAATTTAAACAGATCTTGTTTCTAGAAGTGAAAGTATTGAAATAAATTTAATAATAAAAATTATTCTGAAACTCAAATAATAAAATTCATTTCATTTTAAATATGTAATAAAACAAATACAAATAAAAACTCGTGAATTAATTCATATAGGAAATAAAGTAAAGTAAACAATGAGAGAAAAGACGTTTATGTAAAGAATATATTTGTATTTTAGTATTTTTGAATGTATAAAAATTTTAGTTAATTTATTAACGTTGCCTCCGGGAAATGCTAAATATTTAAAAATAATACATTTTCATCATTTCGAAATATTCAACTTAAAAATAACAGACGAAATACATTTCCTACGTTTACTTGATATGCATTGTTTAATCTTTAAAAAAAAATGTGATCTTTTTGAATAATACTAAATAAATAATAATGAATAAATATCTTTAAAATTATTATCGTTTGTAATTCACAAGCTAACATTCTATTCGAATTAAAACAAATATTTTAAAGAATAATGAATTAATTTAATTAAAAGTACAAACTTATAGAAAAAATGTTTAAAATTGTTCTTAAAAATTTTACAAAATGATGGAAAATATTGCATATTCAATTTAATAATAAATCCCATTGTGAAAGATGGAAACAGGGTTAATTATCATAATCCAAGTTATGTAAAAATTATGGATATTATTAGTTACATACGGCAAACATCAAAAGTAATAGCAAAATAAGAAGAAAAGTGTGGCATTCAATCATACAAGAAAGATTTGACCACTAATGAAGAAGTTCAGTCAGAAAAAGGTGGCGCTGTTGATATCCTGCAGTATATATTGCAGATATACTAAGTCAGCGCTTACATCATTAAATTATTCATTATAAAAATAGAATAGAAGTAATTCTTAAATTTACATCTTAGAAATTTTTTTAATATGCATTTCATTTAAATAAATCCATTTAGTAAAAATTCACCTGGGAAATAATCTTCGAATTAAATTAAAACTAAATTAATTCATTGAAAGTGATCAGAGGAAATGTTTGTTCTTATAACTGTTGTTTGTTCACCAATTAATAATCGTTAATTCTACTTGCATTTTGAGACAAATAAAAAAATCTAGAAAATAGTTAGAATTACACTAAAAACGTTTTAAACCAATTTAAATAAACATATCATAACGATTCGACATCTATAAGCAATTACGAGTTTGGACTTGCCACATAAAAAGGTATACAAATCCAAGAAATATCTCTAGAATGACTGTTTCTTGGTCATTGTAACATTTTCTATACTATTGGTGGAACATATACAAATTAATTATTTCTAACTTTACTATCAAAATATTGTTTTCCATGTCTTTTTACTTTCGGACATAAAAAATAATTATTTTAATTAAATAACTTTGAATATTAACATAATTTATAAATAAATTAATAATTAATGATAATATTTAACAGTAATTTGTTTAAAATTTATCAAAAATAAAAATAGTAACACATTAAATTCAATTAAAACTTTCTATAAAATTGCTAAAATCTTTTTTATTTATTGATTAATTTTATGTTAGATTCAATCCATGTAAATTTGTTTGTGTAAAATGTTTTTAAATATTAAAAAAAATTAAAGTTTGTACAACGTCATTACTCCTTCATTTGTCGAGAGTAGTGTTTATCCTTATTATTTTCATTATTTTTTTTAAATTAAGATTTTTTTTGATTTATATAGATTCACACATAAGTTTGAATAGTATTATATAGCCTAGCAAATTATATAAAAGTAATGCTGTAATAAAAACATTGAATTGCCGTGTTGAAGCTAATTTTCTTATACGCTTTAAATAAATTTAGGATAGGAAAACGGAATAGAAAATGAAGAATAAAAAAAAAAAAAAAAAGAATGTTTTAGCCATAATCCCCAATCAACTAAATTACTTAATCACTTAATCTTTTCCTGCATCTTTTACTGTCTATAGTTTGAAAAGTTTTGCTTTAATTAAACGACGAAGTTAAGCATGATTGGTTTTCAAATTAGTCTGGTAAAGAACAGGTCTCTTAATTTGGAATGGAAAAAACTTGAAATCATTAGGCTTATTAAAAATGGTGTGTTACTTGTAGTACTGACAATTATCATTACACTGATTTGAAGTTTTTTATAGATTTAATTTAATACACTTTAAATAATCTATGGCTGCAATCACAGAGAGTAAAAAATAACTGCTTTGGTGCTTTTCTTTTGTATTTTAAAAGGAAAATAACATGGAAGTTTTCCCACAGTTATGTCCTATAAGTTTTTGTAATACTTGGGGTCTTTTTCAATATTTTTTTTAATTACTTTTGTAAAAAAAAAAATTAAATTAAAATTTATCAAATTTTAACAAATCTTTAAATAATATCTTATGGGAAAACTTTAAAAAAATAGTTTCTGAAATTTATTTTTTGTATCAAATTTTGAAATTACATCAGATTAATGTCAAATAAGAAATTTATTTAAAATGCAAATTTCTCCCGTATCAATATTAAATTTGATTACAAAAATACCTTGAAGTCTAATATTTTATTTTTCAATTTAAAGAACAAATGGAGTGAATAATTTTTAACTAAAGATTTTCCAAAGCTAACTGACAATCTATTATCAAAAAAAAAAATTTCGAAATTAAACCATTATACTATGGATATACTAAATTCATATATATATATCATATATATATATATATAATTTTTATCTTAAAATTCCTTATTGTTTTCCAGCATAGAAAACAAAAATGCGAACAAGCAATTACAAAGACATACCTTAAAAATATTTTAACCAGACTTTTTTCTTAAATATGATTCGAATTCCTATTATGATGCATATTCTAAATCATTATTCTCATTCTGATATTTCATTTGTTTTATTCAATTTTTATTTTTAAGTGTATACTAAATGAACTCTAAAAATGTCATTCCACGGTACGCATCTCATTATGTTTTATTATATATTGCTAGATAATTGGGGAGCTTTATCAAGACTCTGCCCCTTAAGTGAACCTTTAATGAGAAATTCAAAAAGAATCGCTACAATATTAACAAGCACAACTAGTCTGAACTGATCTATACAGTTTTTGAAACCTTTTCATAGGTTCTGAATAATTGGCATAAAACTTTCAGGATTTCTCTTGGTTTATAATAATAAATGAGTCAGATTTTTCTAAAAGTTTATACCAGCATATGTCACAATTTTTTGCTAATATCTCCATCGGGGTATCATTTTTTATTCTTCCCAGTTTGTTAAAAGAAAATTTGTCATAATTTTTTTTTAAAATAAAGGCAATTCTCGCAGTAAAATTAATTATATATGAAAATTACTTACAAATATATAATTCACTGCATATTTAAAAGAAATTTTCATACTAACAGTTCCTTTTTTAATATTTTGTTGATTTATATTCATAATAGCAGACAATTACCACTTTTAATTTCACGTTAACTTTTTTTTTTTTTCTTAAAAACACATTTTAAGCTGAAAAAATTTTAATATGCGCAAAATAGAAGATATCATAAAAGTGCAAACTAATATCAGAAGAATTTATAGTGGTAGAGTGCACTTTTCAAGGAAATTTGTAATTCCATTTTTGCCAGCCAAGCATATGTTCTTCTTCATCGCTTTGACTACAGCAAAAATCATGTCTGATAAACTGCCAAATAACCCCACTGAATTGCACACCAGAACTCCGACTGCGCAAGTTGGATCGACTGCATCTCTTTTGTGTCTGTTTCAACGAGAACTTAACTTATACTGTATCTTATAATGTGACTTTCTAATTGATTTTAGTGCAATAAATAATATATTTTAAGTTAAATAAATTCATCTTTGATATTGAGGAACTGGACGTGATCGACCTATTTAAAATGGAGTACATTTTATTTTTCTTGGAATTAAACTTCAGTCCATGTTTATTTCCTTCTCTGGATTAAGGAAGATAGACGAGTATACTGAATCTGAAGAAAACACTTGCTTCCCAAAGTTCATCGCCTGGCCTTGGAAATAAATACTGCCGTTTATTTTGCTGAGAAAGTGTTCACAATTATAACTTTTTTTTTTTTTAAATCGTTATGTTCTTAATGACCAAAAGGCAAAATCGCCAGGGAAGATTGGCAAAATCACGCTTAGATTGTTGCCATTTTGGCAAAATATCATTGAATAATAATTTTTGGGTGAATGTTTTATATACAATTTCCGGAATATCGGATGATTCGACATTCGTGATTCGGGTATTGTCGCCTTAGACGACTGCAGATTTGGATGCAGTTAAGGAGCTGTGCCTATTTATATTTAAAAAGTTGTTTTCCATCATTCAAAAGCCTTAGTTCTCACCTCTGCACGTGTTCCGAAGGTATACGACCTATCAGTGAATATCGCTAGCTTAACACAAAACAACATTTGTAAATCACATTTGCAAGATTTTTCTTCAGTTTTACTCGGACAAATATTTTTTTTTCTAAATTGCATATGATTAGTGCTTACCATTTAATTCGGTCCAAATGAGTATGATATATACAAGTCAGTAATAATAACACCCTTTTTCCTATTTAACCAAGAGAAACAAAAAGCATATCGCATTCATGACTTTAAAAAAAAGGTTGTGTACAGAATAAAACCTGCTTTCCTTTGAGCACTGAAATTCTCTCCTAACACTTCCTGGATGGATAATTCTACTTCTACAGCAGATCCTGGTTCTACAGACACTCCAGGAATAACTTCCATTACTTCATAGGTATTGTCTACTTAGAGTCAGAAGTCTGAATCGCCAAGTACTACTAAAAAACTATCCAAAAACAAAGCCAAAGCCTGATTTAACAAGAAGTATTTGTGAATTCTAGTGGACGAGTACTGCCGTGGTCATAGAAAAAAGCCTCACGGAATTTGCAATTCCTTGATTGCCAACCAACCGTGTGTACCTCGATCTTCAATAAACCAGGTCTTCTAGTTGTAGCAGAAACCACACCAAATCACAGAGCCACACTTCAACTGTGTAAGTTAAATAGTCCTCATCTCTTTCATCTTTTATGAAGAGCCCTTAACGTGCATTGAGTCTATAATACGATTTTCTAATTGTTTTTAGTGTAATAAATATTATATTTTAAGTTAAATTAATTTCTCATTTATAAATATAATCTTACGAATAAGCACAATACATTTTATATCTATTTTCAAAGTGAATAATTACTGAAATATAAATAATTCTTAAATAATACTCAAAAATAAGAAAATAGATCGCAACGTTCTTTCTCCCCAAATTATATTCTGTTATCTATAGCCGTTTCTAAAAAGAGCGATATTTTCATTGAAACAGCCTGCCGCTTTCCCGCAGGCAGAAAATGGTGTTCTGTTCATTACAAAGCGTAAATCATTTCTTTCGCCTTGAAATTCTTTTCAAGAGCGACGCCTTTTCACGGAACGAGATGACACCTACAGTTCATGGAAAGAATTTTTGTGTAGTGGTTAAGGATTGTCAGTAATAATAAATTGTATAAAGGGAAAAAAGGTAAGTGCATATGGGAAGAATTTCTAAATATTTCCATGATACTTTTTAAGTTATTTTCTACATGGAAACTGAGTTTATGGATAAAATGTTTTTTTTTTTTAAAAAATTATTTCCTTTTTGCCATTCATCCTTTGGAGTAGTAAGAAATGAAGGCAATTTTATCAAAAGAAGTAATTTTCAGAGTGTAAGCATTATTTGAGCGTGATGTAAGTCCATTGAAAGTGATGTAAGTCCATTTTATATAATATGGAGATATTTAAAGGTTTCTATTTGGATAGTTGGAAAATATTGGTATATGTTCATTTTATGGAATAGTAAGATTGTTTCATCTAATGCTGATAAAATATATAAAAATTATTAAATATCTATAAATTGTCTATCAACATTATTAAATAAGAAGTATTAATAATAAAAAATTCTTTAGATAACATTAGGGACACACAAAAGACTAAATTAAAATGCTTTCAATTTGAGAGATTTAAATATTCTACTGTAAGCTGGAGTAATGTAAATTTTAATTTTATTAAACAGTTATTATATTTTTCTTTTTCCACTTCTGAACTTACGAATGATAATTCGTAATTTCAAATTTCCATTTTTCATATTTTTTAAAAAAAAAATTTACAAATTCATTTCCATATTTACAAAATATATAAGCTTATTCATTTCAATAATGCTGTTGTGCAGATTTTTATTTTTTAAATAGAAAAATTGCGAATTTTTTTTTTATTACATTTAAGCGTTTTGCTTCGAGAGACAATAATAAAAATATTATAAAATAATTAAAAGATTTTCAAGCTTTGTTCGACTTCGTGGTTTACATTAAATTTCTCTTGAAGAAATTTTAGTATTTTTTTAAACTCAGAGTCACAATTAAAAGTGCAACGTAAAATATACTTTATATTCAGAGAATAATACTTGGAATCTTAGGAAAATAATTTTGTGCATTTTTTTTTTTTTGTCAAAGAAAGAGATAAAATGTTTTTTAAGAAAAAAAAAAAACGTATTGCTCAAAATAAATTAATATTTTATTTCGTTTTATATGACAATTTATTTATAATTTATGAAAGCGTAATTAGTAGTAGGTTGATATTTTAAGCTAACAGGATAATTTAAATAGGACTTTATTAATTATAAATTGTATAATAATTTAATATGTACTAACCTGTATATACTATAGATTAATTTTTTTATTAAATCTACTATGTCCAATACAAAAATATGTTTCATTAATTTTATCTACAACTCTATATTTACACTTTTAATGCTACGTTAAATTATACAAGCCAACCAACAATGCTTACCAACTTTTTCATAATTAACATGTTTCTTGAGGTGCTCATTCCAAATATTCATTCGCTTCCCACCTTTTTCCAAACTTCATTAATTTTTTGGCTTTTATAAGTCTAAAATCCATTCCATTAAAATAAAAGATGTATATGAAACAAAAGTAAAAAATATACTTACATTTCCATTTTTTTCCACTTTTTGAAAATGAAAATAGTAGAAAGTACAGTCCTTTTTCATGGTAATTTAAAGATTTGTATTTCGTTATCTTTTCTTAGCATAAGTTGAGGAGATTTTAGTATATTATGCTAAGAGTATTTATGGAAAAAGCAACAATAATCTCCCCTCATATTTACATTCTAAAGACATGAGCATCGTTTTCCACCATAATAACACGGTGAAAAAGCTCATCTAGTTTTTTTCCCTCATTAAACCAAGATTTTTAGAGGAAAAAAAAAACTGAAATTGTGACTATAGAAAATAAACTTTCCTATTTTTCGTGGTACCTAAGAATTTTGTTTGTCTCCAAACTGTACCTTGAATTTAGCAAAGCATACTATTCTCTAAAATTCCTTTGTTGCTTCTTGATAATAAATTTGTCATAAACATTATAAAAAGTGTCAGGTCTGCTAACAAAATATGACACGCCATTTTATTGAGGGAAAAATGAAAATGGAAAACCTCGACTGGCAACTGACGTATCATTTATAGAACTCCATTGCGAACTTAATATAACTTAAACCTCCTCATCAGGATTAATATCTTTGTACTTAATTAATATGGTGGTATAATTAATGTTAATCTTGCTATTAAAAATAAAATTGCATTAAAAATTATAAGTTTAGTAAAACTATTGGAAAAAATTAAGAAAAAGATGAAGCAGAAGCAATCATAGTTCTTTTTTTTGGTTGCTTTTTGGGTACTAAGATATGGCGGTGATAAGCAGAAACCCTCGCCATTAATTTTTTTTTTTCCCGTCTGAACTACCTGGTTGAAGTGGGTATTCTCTGTGGGTACAATCATTTCAGAATCTTCAGCCATAGTATTTACCATTGCCCTTTGTATAATTCTCGTGTCGAACAAAGAGAGTAAGGTGTGTTAGTGGAAAAGGAAGAAGCCGCCATAGGTATCTCCCTTTTGGTTACTTTTTTTTATATAGTTACATATGGCGGTGGTAAGCAAAAACTTTCAGCATCAGATTTTCTTTTTCCCGTCTGTACGGCCTGTGGATGCAATCACAGTGTTTTTTATTTCCCATTATATCTTGCTTAGGTTGCACTTTTCGAGGGAATAAGACATATTAGCTATAGGGATCAGGACCAATCTCACTATCATATGGAGGGAGTTTCCAATCCCAATTCAAGTACATCTGAGAAGGAAATCATCCTGCAGGGAGTCATATGGATTGATAGAGTCACGTTTCTTATGGTACTAGTAAGTTTAACGTCAATTGTCTTATGTAGCCAAGTTATTACCTAACTGTTAGATTTCTAATCCAAGAGATGTGTTCAGGTATTGGTATAAGTACGGTATGTTTGTTATCGTGAATGGTTTTCATGTTATGCTTCTGATCCGTTGCGTTTTTTTTTTTTTTTTTTATCTTCAGGCGGGCGTCATGTCATCAATCGTAATTTGATTTTGGGGGCGGGGTTGTCCAATGTACTGTGGATCTGGTGAAATTCGATTCATTGTCGTTTTCAAGTTTAAACTGAGTAATAATTCAACAAAGTTAGTTAAAAATTTAATTTATAGCATTAGGTTCACTTTCCAGAATAATTCTGAAGACAACATGTGGGAGGAATTATAATGCAGTATTGATTTTGTATGGGAAGAAAGAAAAAAAAGAGCGTAAACAAGCGAATTTGCCCACCGTGAAAGGACAATCGCGATTCCGAGAACTCGGCGAGGGGCAATTAATGAAGTAGAATACTATCCAAATCAATCCAACAACCAACGGTAGAGCCATCTGGGAAATATTGAGCCCTTAATTGGATTATTTGTAGAAATCCAGGTGTGACAGGCATTGGTAACAATGTTGAATATTCGTAAGAATTTCATTTATACAAATTGTTTGGAATCCTGGTGTTTTCCTTAAATATTTCCTACGTATACGTATATATTAAGATACTTTTTCGAAATAACGATACGTCCTCTACTGATTAAATGGTTAATTTTTGGATTGAACATGTAAAAAATTTAAGGAGAGATCAAATTATGAAGAAAGTTTTAATACGGTTGTCTGTTATTTTTAATATTGCTACCATATTTTTTATGTTTCTCCATTTATCGTTTTATGCATATAAGATTAAAATAAGACATTTCATACTATTAATGTTTTTTTTTCAAAAGTCGAATGTTTATCAAAATAACAGTGTTAATTTCTTGAAATGTAAATTTGTATATACTAAAAATAATTAAACTTGAAATATTTATAAGTTTCCAAAGAGTTTTAAATTATATAATGAGAAATAACACAAACTACGCAGTAAAAAAGGCTTACAGCAACTGTAAATTACATATTATAGTTAACATTTAATTCTATAAACACAAGTAAATATATATTACGAAAATCTGTTGCATAAAAATAATATTAATTGAAAATCAAGAACGTATTCGAAAACTTCGATTGAAATTTGTAATAATCGGGTACATTTGTTCTCAAATTTTTGGAATTATGATAATAATTATTAATAAAAATCACAGAAGAGGGGAATCATAAAAGGAATTAAAGAGTATGCAATTTTTCACATATGAAGAAAAGTACTGTTATTCTTACATCAAAAGTGAAAAAAAATTAAAAACATTACGAGATAAATAACTTTTACTTCTTTTCAGATCCCAATCTGCTTAGCCCTCGTGTACATAAGATGGCGTTACAACGACAAACCAAACCTTTTATTTCAGTTTCTTCACATAAATAAAATAAAAAAAGTTGCCGTTATTTAAAAGTATCAAGTTTAAAACATTATCATTTAAGAATTAGCATTTACATTCACACCATGCCTTGCAAATTAATGAAATTCAGACTAAGTGGTAGGAGAAATTCATCTGCTCTATAATTTATGGATTTGAAATTAGAGGAAAAAATACTCAAATTAACTGAAATAACTATCAACATTTAAAATTTCAAAAATACATTTTTTTTATTTAAAAATCATTATGTATAATATTTGAATCATTTCCGATTATATTTTCTTATCCATCTAAATATTAGTTAATCCTCATACATTCAGTATTATAATATTTATGAAAAATTAAAAAAATAATCTTTTAAAATTCATAATTTCTTCAAGTTGGATATAATTCAGTAGAAGCTAATTCTGTTCATATTATTATTCTGTTATTATCTGATAACTTATAAATAACACTGAAAAGCTTTTATTCATTCATTTACATTAATTTAATAGAAGGTATCCTATTAAATATCAAACTAAAATTCATGCAATAAATATTTACATCATTAGAACAATTCTGACAACTCGATTCAACATGCATTTGTAATCATCTAACAAACCCAAATTATAATGAATAGAATGGACATCTACATCTTACAATAAATTTTCGCATGCATATTTACAACTCAATGTCTAATATCTTGTTAATAGAGAATAGAAATCTTATTACCTCATTGAATTTTCAGCAAACTTTACGAACTGGAGGAAAATTATAGATTTATAAAAATATTTAAATATTTAATATAATTCTAGAATTTATCACTTCGCTTGAAAGTCATCTTTTAATGGGTTGGAAATAATAATGTATCCTATTTATTCAAATTCCCAGTATATATTCTCTAAAGAATTGTGATATAATTTTAAATAAATGGATGAGTTTAACAACATGAATGTTATTAACTTGGAGGAGTTTAGGTAGTAAGCATTGGAATTAAGATCCACTGTTTTGATAGCTATTTTACATTATTTTTTATTCTTGAGTAAATAATAGCAACTCAATCATAATTTTAGAACGGTCATTACAACTTCTCAAAATTTATCTTACTTAAAAAAACGTATATTTTCATTCCTTGTTAAAACAAACTACATGTATCTGAATTAAAAAATAAAACTGTTGTATAATATTATAAATAAAGTTATGCAAGCATAAAATATTCTTATTGTAATATATTGATTCACAACTTCAGTTGGTACATGTAATAAGTTTTAATACTATAGTTAAAATATACAAATTATTTATTGTTAATTTTAGCAAAAATGAGTAGCAACAGAAATCATATTCGTTCAGTTCAGTTATTAGCTTTAAACTATAGTTCTGTAGCAACTGCATTATACACTGAAGTGACAAAAGTCATGGGATAGCAATATACAAATTTTCAGATGGCAGTAGCATAGCGTAGAACAGGTATAAATGCGCAGTGCTTTCGCAGAGCTTTCATTTCTGTTCAAGTTATTCATGTGAAGAGGTTTTGACGTGATGATGACCGCACGATGGGAATTAACAGACATTGAACGCGGAATGTTAGTTGGAACTAGACGCATAGGTCATGCCATTTCGAAATCGTTAGGGAATTCAACATTCCCAGATCCACTGTGTCAAGAGTGTGCCGAGAGTATGACATTTCAGGCATAACATCCCACCATGGACAGCGCAGTGGTCGACCGCCTGCACTTAACGACCGAGACCGGCGATGTCTGCAAAAGAGTCGTAAATTCTAACAGACAAAAACACTGCGTCAAATAACCGCAGAAATCAATGTGGGACGTACAAGGGACTTGTCTGTTAGAACTGTGCGGAGAAATTTGGCTTTCTTGGGCTATTCCAGCAGAAGACCGACTCGAGTGCCTTTACTGACAGAACGACATCGCTTGCAGCGACTCTCGTGGGCACGTGGGCATATCGGTTGGTCCCTAGATGAATGGAAAACCGTGGCCTGGTCCGATGAGTCACGATTTCAGTTGGTAAGAGCTGATGGTAGGGTTCGAGTGTGGCGCAGACCCCACGAAGCCATGGACCCAAACTGTCAGCAAGGCACTGTTTTTATAGCTGGTGGTGGCTCCGTAATGGTGTGGACTGTTTTTTCATGGCCTGGACTTGGTCCTCTGGTGCGACTGGACCGAACATTGACTGGAAATGCTTATGTTCAGCTACTTGGAGATCACTTGCAGTTATTCATGGGCTTCATGTACCCAAACAACGATGGGATTTTTACGGATGACAATGCGCCATGTCACCGGGCCACAACTGTTCGCGATTGGTTTGAAGAACATTCTGGACAATTCCAACGAATGGTCTAGCCACCTAGATCGCCCGACATGAATCCCATCGAGCATTTATGGGACATCATCGAGAGGTCTGTTCGTGCCCAAAATTCTGCACCATCAACGCTTTCACAATTATGGACGTCTATCGAGACAGCATGGCTCAATATTCCTGCAGAAGTCTTCCAACGACTTGTTGAGTCCATGTCACGTCGAGTTGCTGCACTTCGCCGGGCGAAAGGAGGGCCGACACGATATTAAGAGGTATCCCATGACTTTTGTCACTTCAGTGTATTTCTTTCATATATTTTCTGAAAGAATTTTTTTTTTTTTAATATATTAGAACAAAATTTCCAAATCCTTTCCACTAAAGCATTCAGCAAACGAACCTACAAGAAAGGTTTTCTAGTAAAGGTTTTTAAAGGTTTGACAGTAAAATAAAAATTTATATAACATTGCATGCTCCCAACTTATATCTAGCAGCCATCAAATGTTCTATTCGTTTTTGGTGTTTTAGTTCGGAATCACACTCGAAACGAATTGGTGTTATTAGTTCGAATGACCCAGGTGATTTAGCTTGTCAACTGAAGAAACTCACTCACAAAATGGGGCGTCTTATATGGCCTTAAAGAAGATATAGTATTTTCGATGAGTCGTTTCTTAATAATGTGTTGGTCATGTATTAAAGAACAGCCGGAAAGAGAATTTAGGGTAAAAACTATCGTGATTACCGACTTTTCAAAAAAAATTATCACGTTATTATGACAAAACACTGCAGTTAAAATAATATAAATGAATGTGAATACTTTTCGTCGATCACATAAGAATTATAAAAAATCAGTTATCAGACAATTAAATATTATTATTTTTATTTTTAACATTTTGAAAAATATATCAAGCCAAACCCATTTCACTAATAATGCTATTCTTATAATTATCATTGACTGTATTTCTCTTTGCAATCATTTAATCGTATATAAAATATAGGTAAAATTTATTTTCGATATAGAAAGTCAATGGAAGGAACAAGATATAAAAAAAAAATTGTTTTTATAAATTTTGAAAATGCTGACAATTATGTAATACAATTTGAACTTTTTTAAGATCTTTTCCTGCTTATAAATTTTATTGGGGTTTATATTTTTTATTATATATTGTAAAGTATCATATTATTCACTATAGCAAGTCGGTCGGTAACTACTAGATTTATTACAAATTTAACTCACAAAAAAACCATAACATTAACTCACACCAAAAAGTAAAATACTAATCCTCACAGTCACGCTACAAAATGCAATGAAATAATACAGATTTAACAACCACTTTATAGTAAAATCTTTACCACTATTATATTTCACATTAAAAGACATGAAAGCTCTTATTTAATGAACGAAGTTCTCTTAATTGAATTTCATTCAGAATCTCCTTTAAAGAATTGTTAAACAATTGATCTCTAAACCTTAATTGTATAATTTGAGATCTAAAGAAACACTTTTAAGTTGTTATAATTAAATAAGGTAAACTCTTTACTAAAGATTTCAACATTGAAGTAATCTGCTACGTCTTTCACTCAGTTTACAGTCCATTCGAATTCCAGAAACTCAGTGCTGAACAGAGAACGTTCGTTATCGTTTTCGATCCAATGCTTATCAAAACATCTTAGATTCAAAGAGGTTGTTAATTAATTGATGAGGTTGGAATTTCAATCATCAAACTCATCAAATCTTTTCTCATCAAACTTCCTTCTCTCTCAAAGTTCTCAACTAAGAATCAAATACCGGGTATCAAGTTGATACAAAGGAATGTAATGAATAGAAATTAGAACGCGGCGGTTTGTTCATTTTCAAAGTAAGATTTGATTGCCAACCATTACTTTAACAAGAAATTTTCCATTTATCTTATTAAACAGACAGCGTATATAATATTTTCTATTGTTTTATTGCTAAAGTGGTAAAATTATATTTAAAAGTTGAAGAATTGCTTTTATTTAGATTATTAAACAAATACAAAATTCATTGTCACTACAATATGACAGAGATATTAAATTAATTCTATAAAGATCAAGAGTTAGTTATGATCAACAACTAGTTAAATAAAACAATTTTTATTGATTTTATTATAATAATTAGATTTATTATTCAAATATAATTTTTAATTTTTTTTAAAAATATATTATTTTTAAATATATTATTATATTATCGTTTAAATTATTTGCATTTTATTTCAAAACTTTTAAAGTGAAATTAATAATTTTGACGTTTTATTATTTTTTCTAAACTGAAACCAAAATTCAATATTTAAATACCATAAGAAATAGAATTAAAAAAAAAATCTTTACAGATATTCATTTATTTTTCAAAATAAATATTTACAAAAACTAATTTTTTTTTTATTTTCTCCTTTATTTACAAAATAATAAAAAAATTAAAAAAAGACAAAACCATAGACTTTAATTCAAAATAAAATCATTTTTTTCAAAAGTTGGAATGTTGTGAATGAATTACAGAAAGAAAAAGATTGAAATGTATACCTTACATGGTAACATAAAGAACCAATTGAAGTTGGAAACGTTCATGACGAAATTACCGACACAATATTACTTCTTTCTGAAGTCCCCATAAATTTCAATAAAACTAAATTATACGACGTGATGGATTTAGAATCGCGACAAATATACTAAGAGTATCAAAGGTAATTATCATCTGTTCTCGGAAACAATAATGGATAATAGCTGGTGATTACATTCTATATGCGTTCAACTAATGACATGTCCAAGAAAGAAATGATACTAAGTAAAAAAAAAAACGATATCTATTTTACTAAAAGAAGTCTGGTCTTTTCAGACAATTAAATGAAAATGCAATGAAATAATACAAATTTATCAATCACTTGTAGTAAAAACTTTACCACTATTATATTTCATGTTAAAATATATGAAAGTATTTATTTAAGGAACTAAATTCTCTTAATTTGATTTCATTGGAATTCTTTTCAAAGGACTGTTAAACAATTTATCTCAAACCTTGAGATGTGCAATTTAAGATCTAAAGAAACACTTTGAAGATGTTATAATTAAATATGGTAAACTCTTTACTAAAGATTTCAACATTGAAATAATCTGCCACGTCTTTCACTGAAGTTTACTGTCCCTTCGAATTCCAGAAACTCAGTGCTGAAGAGAGAATGTTCGTTATCGTTTACGATCCAATGCTTATCTAAACATCTTAGACAAACAAACATTCAAAGAGGCTGTTAATTAACTGATGAGGGTAGAATTTCGAAACTCTCATCTAACTTCCTTAAAGTTCTCGACTAAGAATCGAATACTGGGTGTCAAGTTGATATAAAGGAATGTAATGAATAGAAATTAGAACACATTAGCCACTTATCTCATTAAAGCAGACAGCGAATGAAATATGTTCTATTGTCTTATCGCTAAAGTGATAAAATTATGTTTAAAAACTAAAGATTCATTTATTTAGATTATTACAGATATACAAAATTCATTACGGTTAAAATGTGTTAGAAATATTGAATTAATTCCATATAGAGGAATTATTATGACCACCAACTACATAGTTAAATGAATAATTTTCTTCAAAATTTTAATAGATTTTAATAACAATTAAATTTATTATGCAAATTTAATTTCTAAAATTTTTTTCAATATATTCTGCAGTTTTAAAATATTATCTTTTAAATTATTTAGACATTTGTTTATTTTTTTTTTTGAAAACAATAATTTGAAATTAATAATTTTGAATTAATAATTTTGAGGTTTTAATTGCGATATTTTCTGGTAAACTGAAATCAAGCTTCAATATTTAAATAACATAAGAGCTAGAATTATAAAAAGAATCTTTTCATATATTAATTTATTTTCAAAATAAAATTTTACAAAAACTGAAATATGTTTTTCTCACCGCTTATATATTCAATTGATGACGTGTGTTGGCAAATAATTAATAATTTAAAATAATTGATAACTTCATTGATAAATTTAAAATAATTCATAATTTTATTGATTAATTTAAAATAATTGATAATTCAAAAGATAAACTCATAGATTTTAAGTCAAAGTAAACTTATTTTTTACAGAAATTGCGATTCGGTGAAAGAACCACATACACAAAAAGGATGAAAAGTATTCCTTACATACGAATCGACGAAACCAATTGAAGTTGTGAACGAGTACAATTACGTTATTGACACAAAATTGCTTCTTTACGAAATCCCCATAAATGGCAATAAAAACTATGTAATAAGACGTGATGGATTTAGAATCGCGTCAAATAGACTTCGTGTGCATTCTTAAGGTATTATCTGCTATTACTCGGAAACAATAATGGGTAATTATATTCTATATGTGTTCAATTAATGGCATGTTTGGCAAGAAAGAAGTGGCATTAACCGAAAATCCAAGCGATATCTATTTTATTAAAAGAAGGCTGGGCTTTCAGCACAGCAATTGGCCACGAGCTGTCTTGTTGGAATAAAAGAAGATTAGTGCTTTTAAAGACAATACGAGGTTTGCCTTTGCCAGCTATAGGATGTAATTCTTCAGAATGGTCTTAATTCTTAATAATCAATAGTGCATTGTACAATTATAGTCAATCATGTCACTTTAACCAATTAGAACTTCATAATCATGTTAACCATTTGTACAGTATGATGCTCTGAAATGCATGCTCACCCCACTCACCCCACTATTGTCAAAACAATTTAACTATCATTAGTCTGTTTTGTATGTAAATGAAATGAAAATGAGTCATGTAAATGAAATTCCATTTATCTTATGATTCACTATCATGTTTTCTTCCTTTCATTGTTTCCACGTTTGCATCTCAGTGCAAACAGCAAAATTCGTTTAATAAGATTTTTCTTCTAACATTCCATATCCACATGCAAAGTTGTAGTTTGTGTAGTGGATATCTTGTTACGTCCACGAGCCAAGGTGACACCAGCAAAATAGTTTTGCATTTTCTTTTTGTTTCTTTTGTTTTGTTTGTTTGATTTCGATTCATCCATATATCTGGCAAATAGCATGATGTTTAGTTGAAATGTATTTACTTAAGAATGGCTCTCAAGTAGGAATCGTAAAATTATTTTAGAAATAAGATCTTATATACAAAAAAAATATATTTTTCATTCCATAGAACAATAATTCAGTTTAAATAAAATAATAAATTTTCTTAAAAACTAATTTTCTTGTATTTTCTGAATTGTTAAGGCATTGACATCAAACAAGATTTACATATGCAGTTTACAAATCTTCTTCTAAGCAATTGAACTTGTTTTCATCCATGAGACGTAAGAGTACATCTAGTTTTACGACAAAGACCAAAACGTGCTTCTCACGCATTTCCGAACAACGACAATCTTTTGTTGACTTGGAAATAAAGAATCTTCTATTGAATGTAACGAATAAAATTCTTTTTTTTTAAAAAAAAAAAGGCATGTTCAGTTACAGAAGAAAAATTCATCCCTTTTTTACAAACAGCAATACAAATAATACAAATGTTAACAAAAAAAAATACGAAAACTTTAATTTTGAAAAACACTTCTTCTCTTATCGCTGAAAGGCATAAAAAAATAGAGCAATTTAATTTCGAAAAAGTTTTTAAGTCTTGTATTAAGTGAAAATGCTTTAAGAATGGTGTTCACTTATAGAAGGAATTCTAAAAATATCTTGAACTTGGGAAAAGAAAAATTGAAAAAATTCTTCTGAAAGAAATTATTCTTTACTCGAAGAAATTTTGTAACTTTGTAAACAAAAATTTGAAAGATAAGTGAAAACGGTCTTAACTATGAATCGTCATAGATTGATAATAATGAAAGAGTTGATGAAATTTTTAACTAAGTGATTATCGTGAAGTATGAATTAAAGAAATAAACGTTTTAGTTAAAAATATTATTTCGTAAAATGTTTTTCAATAAACGGAATATAATTCAAAGTTAGATATTAAATAGTAAAGCATTGTAATTTAAACAGGCATAGTTTTCTTTTTTTTTAAATTTGGAATCAACCTGGTTAAAATCGTAACTTAAATATTCCAATATATTAGTTTTCTTTTTTAAAATAGAAAGTAAACATTATGAATAAATCAGTATTTTCAGACAAAGAAATTAATGTATTAATAAAATATAATTTAACGTAATTCATAATACATTACATTTTTACGTTAAGCTATTAAATTAGTTATTAAATTTAAGTTATCAATTCTTAAATTAATTATTAAATTTTATGCTACATTTTTTAAGACACTGAATGACGAATTTTATATTATACCAGATTTTTTTTTTTTAATGTAATAGTTATTTCTTTTCTACCTTAAAAATGCAAAGATATTTTCCTTTGATTATTTAAAATAATATAAACATACTTAGAACATATAAAAAATCAAGAACGAAATAATGAGAAAAAATTATTGAAGGAATAAATAACTAAAAACAAAAATTGGCAAATTTACAAAAGACTGTAAATGTCGATTTCTTATTCAAGTTGACAATAGTTAAAAGTGGCCATTTGACTTTCTGGAGTATATTTTGAGTGATATTTTAACGACCTAAACGGTATACATTTGTAAAATTACTTAATTTAGTAAAGCTTATTCATGGATTCATTTAATTTTTTTCATATAATAATAATATTCAATTTTGAAAAATTATATATATAAATATATATATATTCAATGCCTAAAATATGTATACAAAAGTGATTTTTAACTGAACCACCATAAGCATTATTAAGCTTATTTAATTAAGAATATCAGTGAAATGCATAAATAAATTGTATGTAACTTTCATTTTTCAAAAATAACTATTTTACTTAAGAAAAAAAAAAAGATTTAACCTCTTAATTTATAAATTATATATTGCTAATTGTTAAAAATATATATAAAATAAATACATATAGCTTAAACAAATTGAATATTTGACTTTGAGCGTATAGGGTTTCATTGCTAAGTTGTGAAAAAATAAAATCTAAATCTTTACTATATTTTCACTTTCGCTACCTTTATGTATTATATCAATTTATTGTCAGTATTATGAAACCTTTTCAGAGTTGTGCTAGATATATCAGTTTCATTCTTTCAGGAACATCCATAAAAAACACTTACTGCCCTTGTTTTATGATCCTCCAAGAACGAACATCATCCGAAAGCACTTTTACATAATTCACTTTTACTCATCCTAACTTTTACTCTTTCTTTTTACAACTTCTTTGCTGTTATTCATCACTTTCAATCAAAGATCCATATGATATGTTGGTACTCTTGTTTTTTATGGGAAGGAGGAAACCATGCCAAATAAACATCAGCCAATAGCATGAAACATAATCTAAAATCAACAAACAAATAATTTATACCACACAAGGCATTTCGTAAACTAGAAATAATCGTTGTGTTTCTTCAGAATGTTTCACGAGCGAATATAGATATTGGATTTGTAATTCAAATTTTCAGATATATATCAAAATTTTTTATTTAAACTTTTTTTCAACCTTTTTTTCTGCTTCAGTTTTCAATAAATATAGAAAATTTAAATTCTACAAAAATTGTAAAAAAAGTTTTTAAAAATCATACATAAAAAGTCATATAATTTGTACTGTAGATACGAATAGCAAAATTTGTTCAGATAATCTTAATTACTTCATACTACATATTCATGAAGAAAGTTGTTCACAATCAGCAATTTATCAAACAGTTTCTTTCTTAATGTTTTAAAAATATAAAAGCATTTTGAAACAATATAAACGATAAATTTGACCAATACTATACTACAATATTTCAAAATTATATCAAATAAGTCTTTACCAGTTGCTGGTTTATTACACTGGGCTCAGATTAATAATTTTGAAATTCAGCCAATCTATATTCAAATTAATTTCTTCTTCAGGCATAATTAAGTTTCTGATTTATTTCATTTATTTCGATTGAAATTAGCACTTGCATTATTTAACGGTTATGACTAATTGCCCCAACAGAAACATTAAATACAGAACTTGTACCATTTCCTTTAAAATAAAACATAATTTTTTTTCAAATTCAAATTTTTAATGAGAGTTGAATATTTAAAGTAGGGCACATTTACTGGCAGTTTCTCTTAAAACAACAAGTTTCCTTCCAAGTTATTACACTTTCTGAATAAGCGCACTTAATCATTGAAGAACTCAAAATATTTGCCCAAGGAAACACGAGAAGAAACCCCCAACTCCCCGATAAATGGCTCAGGAATGGAAGTTCTTAAAGTCGATTGTGTATTTTTAGAACTAAGACGAGTGCTGCGGTGTTCGCCCCTTTATGAAAGTGCTTAATGAAACTCTGGAGATTAAAGATTTAGAGAGAAGTAAAATTGTCTGTTTGGAATCACGAAATCATTTTTAGAATGTAAAGCTTTAATGTTTTTAGGTTATAATTTTAAAAGAATTATGTTTATGTTTTTTTTTTAAACCTTCTTCATTACAGTTTGAGTCGTATAATTCAGAGTTATACTAGTAAATTAATAATTTTAAGGGAAATAATTAAATTTAATACATCCAAAATTATCAATGTAGAATCAGTAAATTGGTAACATATTGAAATATTTGTGAAAATGAAAATGTTGTATCAGTAGGTATTATTTTGTGAAAATGAAAATGTAACGATTATTAATCCCTTAACGGTATGGACATATGTGGACGGGACAATATGTACAACGAGGAATGCGGTGAAAACTTTCTTTATATTTACTATACATGTACTCTAGAAGTTTTTCATTAATGAACAGCGCTTCAACAACAAATAGGACAACTATATAGGACTTCCAACTATAAGACACAACAAATAGGATTTCAAACTATAGGACACAACTTGATTCTCACAAGCATTTCTTCATTAGGTACAGAGCAACCGGTGTTTGATTATGACCAGCATTTATAAAATGGTTAAAACTATATCGAATTGCAGCGAAATATCTGCATACCGTAACAAAAGATTTTTAGATCAACTGTTTTTTTTTTTTTTTTCATATTTTTTTGCAATGAAATTTTCTTTATCCTATATTATCTGGCGTTAATAAAAGAACACACCTCGTAAAAATCAATGTCTAAATGAAATCACAAATGGAGCAATTTTACCTTACTTTGACACTGATACAATATTTTTAACAACATTTTGAATCACCTGAAACTCCATGTGTCAGGGAATTCATTTGCCTCCCTAAGCAGCCAACTTGGCTGCTAGGGAAAAAAAAAGACCTGCAACATAATCAGTGAAAACGAGCTAGAAAATATTTTCTTCTGTTGCAGGCGGTGCGTTTACAATAGCATGTTTTCATTGATGGACATAGCTTTAACAACAAATTAATTCAAACTAGATGAAACCGGTTCTCACAAATATTTCATATTTTAGTAGCATACAGCCGGTCCATAAATTATAAAATGGTAAAAACTATATCGAACTGCAGCCAAATATATGTATACCGTAACAAAAAGTTTTAGAAAAACTATTTTGTTCTTTCTTAACTTTTATGCAAAGAAATTTACATTTATTTATTCTGTATATTTTCGCGCTAATGAAATGACATATCATTTAAAAGTCGATGTCCAAATGAAACTGAAAAATGATGTCCAGCTTTACCTTACTTTGATCCTGATAAAATCCTATTAACAACATTTTGAATCACTTTGAAACTCCATCTTTTGGTAAATTAATTTGCAGACCTATCTTAAGCATCCCTGTGACATAGAGAAAATGGAGCTGTGCATTATAATCAGTGAATTGAGCTACAAAATGTGACTTCTGTTGGAGGCTGTGAGTAAAAGAGAAGTCTGTGCATTTGTAAAAATATATAAGGTATGAAATAAATTAAATATAAAATTTTATTTTTTTTCATCAACGTTATTCAATACATTACAGTTTAAATATCTCTTTTTTTTTCTTAACATTTCAGTTACCATTGATTTTATTTGGTCTTTTTAAGAATTCAATCATAAATAATCAGTTACATGTAAGATCAAATTATTAAAATTATGCGATATTAAATTAAGTCTGCATTTCTTATTAATAGCGTTTTAAGAGAAGATACAGAAGGATGGATAAGGTTCTCTTTCTATGTTTGTGTGAAGATAATAGATCTTTAAGGAAAAAAAAATTGTTACAGGGACAAAATTTTGAATTTAATTTGCATTGTGGGGATTTTTCTCTTTGTATATATGATGCAATCCATTCCATAATTTCGTATTAAAATCCTCATAAATTCAGTCATAAAATTTACATGCGTTATCAAGTAAAAAAAAAGGTACATTTGAGATTTATAACGAAATCATTTCAACCATACATTCTATATTATATTCCGTTTCCACCAATTTTTAATGTTGATGTTGACTTTTATAAAAATATTATTGGAAGAGAAATATTTTTATTAGTCTATAGTGGCGTTTATCTAATAATCCATGCTTATGTTTTTGCCTAATTTTTTTAAGAGCAATGTATTAAATAATATGTATACATTTTCAAAATAAAAGCAATATAATTTACTACCTTAATGCATTAAAATAAGAAATCAATTTTAAAGGAGGAGTCAATTTGAATAGAAATTTTTTAAATGCAATCACATTTAGCTAATAATAAGAATTGTTATTGCTAATTTATTAATTAAGAAATCTTTCATTTATTTTGGGATTGTGTAATTTTAATTAATGAAATAATATCTAAATTCATTTAATTTTGTTTTCACGTTAGAAAATAACAAATTTTATTTTGAAATTTAAATTACAATTTACCTTATTGGTAAATTGCAATCTTTGAAAAAAAATTTTTTTTTAAATGCTCTTTTTTACTTTAAAAAAAAAAAACTCTGAGATTTTTTTTTCTTTTTATAATTTTTAACATAGAAGTTTTAATAAAAATTATATAAAAAGAACATTCAATATTTTGTATTTATTCATATTCAAGGAATAAACAGAACATAAATCAAAAATTATATATAAAAAAAATGACATATAAAAAATGGCATATGAATCTGCGGCTGTAAATGAGTGATCGTGAAACCATTCTTTCAAGAACTGAGTACACAAGTCACATATTCCTTTTCGCGGTCAAGTACAGATGACTGTTCGTGGAATTTTTGGTTAGTGAGATTGAAAGAGGCCTGCGGCTCTATTTCTCCTTTCACACTCGGCGACGATCTACGAAGAAGTGTTTGGTTTGGAGATTGTGGACACTGAGCAACCTGCGGTTATTAATAACACCTCCAATATTTGCCGACAACTTATCACCGGCCCAACAGGACTTTTCTTTTCGGGTTTGGAGACCTCAAGTGAAACCAGCGTGTTATTTTGGGTCGCTGAAAGAAGTGCGGACTCATTGTTTCATTTCTTTTTTCACCTATCAACTTTACTTCGTGGAGGAGCTCATCCTATTTTTTCAGGAAACTGTTAATGGATCAATGAATTTTACTTTGTAAAAAGGTTTTTTGTAAGTTAAATATTTGTCTGGTGTGCTTAAAAAAGAACTGCTATTAATTAACTGTCACGCAATAAATGCGAATTCTTACACGAGCAATTTAAATAAGTTGATGATTGGTTATAGTTAGTCATCTAACTTACATTCTTGATTTCGATAAATGAAAATTGATAATCTCTTAAAATAGAATGAAAAAAAGGTTATTTTGTAAAAACCGGAATAAAATTGTTATTTTATAAATTATTTGCAGTTTATTACTTTATAAGCTACTTGTTTGCGTATACTTTTAGGCCTACTTTAATTTAATAAAGGCAAATTCAAATGATGCGAGATTTGTTCGACGGAAAATGCTCAGTACACCGCATAAACTGATTCAATAGAGCCTGAATGGCCGACTTTTCTCGCGATTTGGCTCTCAGGACACCCGGTTTTTCGAGTTCGAGTCTCGGCGGTGCCATGACTGTTTATAACGGTTCGGAATCCACTTTAAGCTGTAGGTCCCGGTCTCATATGACTGTAGAGCGTCACGGAGGCAAATCAAACTTCTACATACGGGTGCTCCATCACAACAGAAGCGAACCCCTTTCCTTTCAATCATGGTCCATATGGGTTTGTGGGCGTAGTCTAGATGTCTACCAAGTGGGATAAGAAACAACTAATTCAATACGATTTATTTCATTCCATTTCTTATTGATGAAATTACATAATATGTAGGTAGATACGTATTGCTTTATGGTACAAGAGTCAGATTCGATCAAAAATAAATATTATTTTAAGTTTAATGATAAATTAAATTTAAATAAAAATTAGAATAAAAATAAGTTAAAAGTATGTATAGTAACAATAAAAACTGATTTATAAACGTAGTATTATACAGGTAACAAGATAAAAAATTTAATTCGATTGAAATCAAACCAATACGTCAGGTTTATGCAATTTTCATTGTGTTCTAGAACATCATTAGATATGCTACGTGCTGATAAGAATATTATTTCTCATACAGACTCATGCGATACCTATTACTATATTTCGAGATCTGTTGTCAAGAGAGAAAGAGAGTTCTTGAGAAAAGGAATGGAGGCAAATATCATTGAACCATCCCATTTCTTGATACCAGCACATTTGCAAAAGAAATACGGTCCCAAGTAAGATATTACAGAACAAAAAATGATTTAAATACTTTGCGGTTGATGTAAAGTTGTTCAATACTTAGCCAATAAATTTGTAATAGGGAGTAGAGCACCAATGGAAGATATTATATATTAAATTTACAATTGAGAAGAACAGAAATGCCTTCCAGAAACACTTTACTGATCAAATATGGTTTACATGTGGAAAATCAAGAAGATATATACACAACCAATTACAAACTGTAAAATCTATATTAATCAGCTCTTTTACGTTTTAGCGAAGACGAATCTTTAAATATATTAGTGCAAAACAGCCATCATTCATTTTTCTTTTCATGTGAAGTATAAGTAACTTAGCAATATCTAATGAATGACATAAAAATACTAAAAATGAAATTATCAGATTTCCTTAAAAAATATTATTTAAATTAAAACTATTTACTTTCCCTTTTTTAAATATTTTCTATTAATTAAGATTGTTTCTTCAGTGACAGTTAAGATTCTTTTCAGACAGCTTCCTTTATTAATCAAATTTCATTTCTTTGAAAATGAATATTTACATGCAAAAATACGAAGTAAATTATATTTAAATCGTAAAGATGCAATGGAAAAGAAAATGCAAATTAAATTATTATAACTATGCTGGGTGTTCGCAAAACTTTGTCCTCAATCAAAACAATGGCACAATCAGCAGGAGTAAATAAGAAGCCTGGAAACACAAAAACCTCTTGGGTGTTGAATAGACAGCGGGCGAAATGAAAAAGTTTGACCAACTCACTAGTTCTCTTTTATGTCTCATGAGAACTGCCAGTGGAAAGTGGAAAACATGCGGGTTGTTCGAAAACTCCAGGAAACTAACGACAACAAGCTTCGAAGAATGTCTGAAGGAGACATTGTCCAAGGATTTTCTTTGATGCATCTTTCCTCCCCATTTGAAATCAAAGAAAACCGAAAAGAAAAACACACAAGAAAGACATTCAGAATCCTAAAGCAAATGTCATTAAATTTAAAAAAATTCTAATACATAATTCAAATATCAGAAACATCAATAATGGACAAATAGAGAATTAAATTATACATTCTAAAGTAAAATGACTTCTCTATTGTTCTAGTATAACATAAATGCAGAAATATTTTAAATTTCGGACGGATAATGCAATTCTTATTTTAAATTAATTTAGATTTACATGACATTACAGAAAGATTTAGAATTACATGACATGATTTACATTTGCATTTAGATTTACAGATTGTTTAGATAAACATGTAATATAAAGATCATATAACGTCATACATAAATAAAAATACATTAACATTTCTTATAAGACCTTGCTTCAAAACTCCAGTTTCAAAAAAAAAAAAAAATATTTTAATTTTATATTAAAGTTTTACAAATAATTTTAATATTATTTTAATTTATAAATTTTATTTTAAAAATTATGCTTAAAAGTTATGTTAACTTTAAAAGAATTAAATGAGATTTAATTCTTTTAAAAACTTTTATATTGCAGATTTTACAGAATATTTATAATTTTGCCATAATGACTTAGAAGAAAGCCATTTTATGAATTTATCAGATGTATCTCGTCATTCTATTTCAAGTAAATTAAAATAATGAATTGCATATACAAATTACATTATTTTCTTTTTTAAAAAAATTAATTTCTGTACGAAATTTTATTAAAACATCCATTTGCATAAAATCAAGATGTAATTGTGCTTCCTAATATGAACTACAAGAGCCGTTCCCTGTGCCATTCTGGAGAAATGGTCAGTAGGCGTCGAAAGAGAGAAGTACCGCGCAACTGGCCAGAGAGAAAGTTTAGTACAGCGCAATCACGCGCCTCTATTGAGAAACGTTATGTTTACTGAAAGTACACGTTATTCTGTTGCGAAACATTTCTGTTTTTCTGATGAGAAATGTTGTTCCTCTCTCATCGCGAGAGGAAATATACTTAACGCAAATTGCGTATAAGTTGGCTTACAAACTCTCACTTGCAGAGGAAGTATATTCCGCGCATCCAACGCATATATGAGTATCTTTGTTTTCGGCTTATTAGTGGAATCCCTCCACGAATATATAATTGCTTTGTCTTTAAATGTATTAAATACTGTCTATACTAGTTAATTGTATGTGTGCGGTGTTCGTACTTGTGTAAATAAACCTGCGTGTTCTGAAACCTACGTCCCCAATCTCAACCCAACCCCACCCGGTTTCAATCCAGCTGCACGATACACTACACTACAAAATTTATTATAAATTAGAGGATATACATGTTTTGTTTTAACTGAAATATGGTGTATTTTTTTATAATAAAAACTGAATTGAACAATCTGTAAAATTAAATTTTACAAATGTTTATTTAAAAAAAAAATTGTACACAATGTAGATGCATATAATTAACTAAATAACAATTATAAATGTATGTTTTGTATAATTATTTCATAAAACAATGCGATATATTGAATTTTTCCTAGTTTTCAAATCGATATTCATCTTATTGATTAATGTTTTTAAAAAAAATTTTAAACTTTACTGCAGAATATAAACTACATAAAATTTTAACATTTCCATCCACTAAATAAACTGACAATAATATTTAATAAAGGTGTTTTTCAGATAAAACATACATTTTAATAGTGAGAACTTTCAATTGAAGAAATTTATTAGTTTCGACATCGAAGTTGTTACAAAACCATTCCTTTAAAATAATACAGGTATCACATTTCGAGAGAAAAAAATGTTCAATTATATTTCCTTGCTTTTAAGAAAATAACACCGAAAACACAGGAACTTCCACGAAACAAACCGAAAAGAAAAGTAATTTTCTTCTTTTGGTTATTTCTTTTTCTACCTGGGTTATTTTTCTTTTCTAAAGTTGTCTTCAAGATCTCTTGTTTTTAAAAGAAAATATTTTCTCCCCGTTATTTTTAGTTTTCATTTTCTGAGGTATCATTTAAGGGGATACTTCCAACAAAACTGATTGCCAAAAAGCATGAAAGTGTTCAGTTTCTGATGAGCAGTTCCCAAATTTCGACTCATTTTTCAGTGGCCGTGTTTTTGTAACTTGAAGCAATCCATTTAATTTTTAATCCAGTGATCAGTTTCTATATACTTTAAAGATAAAAAGTGAATGGTTAATTTATCGCAAAGTAAGGATTTAAAATTAACTGAAGAATTGAGAGATTACAAACAAATCAAATAATATAATATATTTTCAGTTATGCTTCTTTAGATAGATTTTGATAGTTCAGATGTATGAGTGGACAGTGTATATACATGAGTGTATATATATATATATATATATATATGTATGTATATACACTCATGTCCATAAAATAAGAATAATTCAGAATATTACAAAAATTGAACTATAAAATAAAAATTTCACCTGTAGAATTATCACACACATCTTGAAGAAGAATATGCAAAGTACGGAAACCACCAGATGGCGCTGATAGTACGTCACAATGACGAGAGTGTAAGAGAGAGGGGCATATATGAATGGTGACAAAGAAGTAAAATTGTTCAAAAGCGCTTTAAAGCCTTTCAGTGCAATAACCGCATAGTTAAGGCACAAAGGAAGCATTTGGATGATTTTTTACGTGGTAGGATTAACGGACGAATGGAATGTGGACGTATCCAGCTGGAAGTATCCGAGGAACTTGGAATCGCCCAGAGTGTCATCTCCAGGTTTTGGCAACGATTCCAAGATGATGGTAATAGTGAGTAGATGTTACAGCAAAGGGTCGCCCCGAGTTACAACGCCGAATGAGGACCGGTATTTAGCAGTTACTGCCAAAAGAAACAGACGGAGCACAGCATCAGACCTGTCTCGTCAGCTCTCTTCAGCTACCGGTACGGCAGTTTCAAGGCAGGCCGTGTTAACCTGGAGAGAGAGCGCTTGTGGACACCGCGACAGTGGTCTTGTGTGATGTTTTCCGACGACTCCGTGTTTAGTTTGCAGTCTGATTCACGCCGGACTTTCATATGGAGAGCGCCAGGTACCCGTTACACCGTTGAACGACACCGTTACGGTGTGCAGGATGGCTCGTTTGGGGAGGAATTATTATTGGTTCCAGAACTGACCTGCGTGTTCAGAGTGTAACGATGACAGGCCACATCTATCGGGATGTCACTCTGGAACAACATGTACGTTTGTCGGGGCGCCATGGTGCTGAATTTCTGTTTTTGGAGGACAACGCCCGTCCTCACCTTGCAAACATTGTAGACGAATGCCTTCAATTGGAGGATATCACACGTATTGATTGGCCAGCATACTCACCGGACTTGAATCCAATAGAGCATGTGGGATATGCTTGGCCGACGAATTGCAGCCCATCAACCCCCTCCCACCTGTCAACCAGAACTTCGGAGGGCATTGCTTGATGAGTGGTGTAATATTCCCCAAGATCAGATTCATAATTTGATATTCAGCATGCCTAGGCATTGTAAGGCCTGCATTGCATCGTCCGGGAGACATACTCCATATTAACCATCATACTAACCGTTATACTGTTTTTTGCAAAAGATTCTTTTGAAATTTGCTCCAGGGAGTAAAATATCGCAATTTGTATTAATTATGTCAAACATATAGCATCTTTTTTTGCTCTTTACCTTTTGTTTAATAAATATACTTTAACAAATAAGTCAAATTTGTTTTGCTTCTGTCTCTTACTTTGCCTGAACTTCATTATCCTTAATTTATGTACATCAGTGTATATACATGTGCAGAAGCTATTAACAAATTTTTATAACGATTTTAAAAAAATATGTTTTGTAATTAAAAAATTTCTATTATATTTAGTCTATTACATCTTTTGTTGATCTCTCATATTGCATTTTGATTTCAAGATAAAACAGCTTCTCTTAAAAACATCAAAATTGATTTTGTTCTATACATCCCTCACAATCTTCTAGAGTCCACACGGTCTTGGGATGACGCTTATAAGGAGCTTATTTCAAAAAATCCAAACGCACAAAAACGTTCCATGGGAGTTACGTCAGGGGACTTACATGTGATGCATTTAAAGGTAAAATTTATGGTTGATGTAGAAAGTCCTTGGAAAGGACAGGATAACAAACACAATTGGCTTTTGTAAATACTGAAAATGCTTAGAACTAAAGAACTAAATAATACAATTTCAGATCTTTCGCAGCTTATAAATTTAATTGGGACATTTATTTTTTATTATATATTGTAAAGAACTTTTGTATTCAATATAACAAGCCAGTCAATAAGGATTGAATTTAACATGATAAATAAAAACAAGATTAACTCACATAAAAAAGTGAAATATGCATCATCACAGTCATATAGCAAAAGGCAATGAAAAATGCAGATTTATCAACCACTTTATAGTAAAATTTTCACCACTATTATATTTAATATTAAAACACTTGAAAGCTCTTATTTAATGAACGAAGTTCTCTTAATCGGACTGCTTAAAAGAACTGTCAAGCAATTGATCTCAAAAACTTAATTATATAATTTTATATCTAAAGAAACACTTTTAAGTTGCTACAATTAAACAAGGTAACAAGGCAGATTATTTAACATTGAAATAATCTGCGACGTCTTTCACTGAGTGTACAGTTCATTCGAATTCCAGAAACTCAGTGCTGAACAGAGAAGGTTCGTTATCATGTTTGATCCAATGGTTATCAAACCATCTTAGATTCAAAGAGGATGTTAATTAATTGATGAGGTTGGAATTTCGAAATTCTCATCAAACTTCCTTAAAGTTCTCAACTAAGAATCGAATACTGGGTGTCCAATTGATATAAAGGAATGTAATGAATAGAAATTAGAACGCAGTAGTTTGTTCATTTTCAAAGTAATATTGGATTGCTCTCCATTAATTTAACAAGAAATTTTTCATTTATCTTATTAAAGCAGACAGAGTGGGTAATATTCCTTATTGTTTTATTGCTACAGTGATACAATTTTAATATATATCTTGATATATTTATAATTAGCTAAATAGCAATGATGTTTTTGTATAATTATTTCATAAAAAATTACCATATATCAATGAATTGTTTCCCTAGTTTTCTAATCGATATTCATCTCATTGATTATTTTTTGAAAAAAAATTATATTTTACTGCAGAATATAAACTACATTAAATTTTAACATTTCCATCCAATAAATAGACGGCAAATAACATTTAATAAAGGTGTTTTTCAGATAAAACATACCTTTTAATAATGAGAACTTTCAATTGTCGAAATTGATTAGTTTCGACATCGAAGTTGTTACAAACCATTCTTTTAAAATAATATAGGTATAGCATTTCGAAAGAAAAGAAAAAAATGTTCAATTATATTCCCTTGCTTTAAAGAAAATAACACTGAAAACACTGAAACTTCGCACGGAACAAACCGAAAAGAAAAGTAATTTTCTTCTGCCTTGCGGTTATTTTCTTTTCTACCTGGTTTATTTTTCTCTAAAGTTGTCTTCAAGATCTCTTGTTTTGTAAGAAAATATTTTCTCCCGTTATTTTTAGTTTTCATTTTCTGATGTATCATTTAAAGGGATGTTTCCAACAAAACCAATTGCCGAAGCACAAAAGCGTTCAAGTTCTTCGTTTGATGAGCAGTTCCCAAATTTCGACCCATTTTTCAGAGCAGTGTTCTTTGTAACTTGAAGCAATCAATTTAATTTTTAATCCAGTGATCAGCTTATATATGTATATTGAAGATAAAAGGTGAAAATGATTACTTTATCGCAAAGTAGGGTTTTAAAATTAACTAAAGAATTACGAGAATACAAAGAAATGAAATTATACAGAATATTTTCAGTTATTGTTCTTTAGATATATTTTCATAGTTGAGTGGTTTGAATTTATTAATAAAATAACCAAAAAAATTCAAGTTCATTAAAAAAAATGTAATATAAAAAGGGCACACGAATATGAGATAGTTAAATAGAATAGAAATAAGTACTTTTAAGTACAGTACAGTGAAAAATTTGTGAATATCATCTGTATATAAAGCGATAAGCAAAGCTAAGCTGTTTGGTATCCTGTGGCTGTAAAGTATCCTAAGCTACAGGGGATATTTACACATTTTTGTTACGATTTTGAAAACAAATTATTTATACAAATTTTTTTTAATTTTCTGCTATATTCACTCTGATAGTCCTGCTGATCTCTCTTATTACATATTGATTTTCAAGATAAAACAGCTTTTCTTTAAGACATCAAGATTGATTTTGTTCTATACCTCCATCACAATCTCCGAAGCTCCATCCAACGGCTTGGGATGCCGCTTATTAAGAGCTTATTTTAAAAATCCAAATGCACAAAAAAGTTCCATTGGATACACGTTGGGGGACGTGTGTGTAATGCATTTAAAGGTAATAGCCTGAATTCTATTCAATTTTACATTTTTTCAATGTATAGAGTAGTACATTTATAGGTAATACTGATAACCTAATTCAGATGGAACTTAACAGAATGAAGAATGATTGTATAAATGGTTCGGATTGTTTGAAAATAGATGTTAAAACATGTTTGTAATCTTAGTTACTTTTGACGAATTTTTTCTACTTTCCTTATTTTTAACTTTACAATATTAAAAAAATCCTGTAATAATCACGAAACCTTCAGCAAAACATTCTTCTTTTTTCTCTGAATCAATATTTTAGGTCTCTTTTTTTTTTTTTTTTTCGATAGTAAATACATTTGTTTAATTGCTTTCAGATTAATATATCCAAACATCATAAATTATAATTAAAACTTTCCATTCTTCATCTGCTAAACAAATTTCATACAACAATTTTCACATTGTTAACGTTTAGAAACAGCATAACCATTGAAAATTGTTTTTTATTTGTATAGGCTTCAAATTTTTGATGTAATAATGTTTAAGGTTTCTGCAAAGATGTTAAAAGATTGTGTGATAGTTCTTTAGAATATTGAAGTATTTTTAAATATGAGATGCGATTTCAGATACAATGAGTGGTGTATGTGTTTCTGTTGGGTACACATTTTGCAAACTCTGGAGATTAAAGATTTAGAGAGAAATAAAATTGTCTGTTTGAAATCGCGAAATCATTATTAGAATTTAAACCTTGAATGTTTCATGTTATAATTTTCAAAGATTTAGATTTATGTTTTTTTTAACATCATTCTTCTTTAAAAATTGAGACGTATAATGTGAGTTTTATTAGTAAAATAAAATTTTAAGTGTAATAACTAAATTTAGTGTATCCATATTATTGGTGCCGAACTAATTGTCAGATTGTCTGGATTACGATGACATGTTGGCAAGACAGATTGTGGAATTAAAATGTCCAAGAAAAATTATTATAAACCTGCAAATGCTATATGTAGTCTGATTCTTAAATGCATGAAATGTGTCGGCAGGTAAATTGAAAGATTTGGAAAATGAAAATTTTCCAAATTTTGAATTCCTTAACGGTATTTACTTATGGGGACGGTACAATATGTAAGATGAGGAGTAAAGTGAAAACTTTCCTTATACTTAATATAGCTTTGAACTTGAAATTTTTCCTTGAGGGCCAGATCTTCAGACACAAATAAATCCAAACCAGATGACACAAGTATTTCAGATTGAGTAACATACAACCTGTCCATTGTCATGACCAGCACTTAGAAAATGGTCAAAACTGTATCGAACTGCAGGAAATATCTGTATAAAGTAAAAGAAGTTTTTAGATCAACTATTTTATCAACTACTAGAAAATTAAATACATAAAAAAATGAACTATGAATCTGCAGCTGTAAATGAGTGATCTCGAAACCATTCTTTCAAGATCAAAGTACACAAGTCGCATATTGCTTTTCGTGGTCAAGTACAGACGACTGTTCGTGGAATTTTCGGTTAGTGAGATTGAAAGAGGCATGCGGCTCCGTTTCTCCTTTCACACTCGGCGACGATCTACGAAGAAGTGTTTGGTTTAGAGAGTGTGGACATTGAGCAACCTGCGGTTATTAATAACACCTCCAATATTTGACGACAACTTATCACCGGCCCAACAGGACTTCTCTTTCGGGTTTGGAGACCTCAAGTGAAACCTGCGTGTTATTTTGGGTTGCTGAAAGAAGAGCGGATTCAATGTTTCATTTCTTTTTTTTTCACCTATCAGTTTTATTGATCAATGAGTCACTGATCAATGAGTCAAACTCAGTAAATAAGTTTTTTGCAAGTTAAATATTTGTCTGGTGTGCTTAAAAAGAACTGTTATTAATTAACTGTCACTCCATAAATGCGAATTCTGACACGAGCACTTTAAATAAGTTGATTAATAAGAAGTAGGCTTGATTTCTACTATAATTTAATTATTATTATTTTTTGATTGTGATTTCTACTTTATACTGTTTTATTAGTATAATTGAAAATGATAATCTTTTAAAATATAATTAAAAACAGGACATTTTAAGAAAACAGTATAAAAATTGTTATTTTATAGTGTTGTTAATTACGTCCAATTTATAAAGGCAAATTTAAATGATGCAAGATTTTTTAATGAAAAGTTTTCGATATACATCGCATGAACTGATTCAATAGGGCCTGAATGGCCGGGTGTCTGGCGATTTGTTTCTCTGTGCCACATGTTTCAGATTCGACTCTCTGCGGTTCCATGACTGTTTTAGTGATTCGGAATCTACTTTAAGCCTTAGATCCGGGTCTCATATGACTGTAGAGCGTCACGGAGTCAAGTCATACGTCTATCCACGGGTGCTCCATCACAACAGAAGCTGACCCCTTTCCTTCAGCTATGAGTCCAAACGGGTTTGTGTCCTTGTTCTAGATGTCTACCATGTGGGATAAGCAACAACAACAACTAATTCAATACGATTTGTTTCATTTGATTTTTGTTAATGATGTAATTGCATAATAGGGTAGGTAGATATTGCTTTATGGTACAAGAGTCAGATTTGATCAAACAATAAGTATTATTTTAATTTAATGATAAATGCGATTTAAATAAATTTTAAAATAAAATCATTAAAAATTATGTATATTAACAAAATAAAAACTGATTTATAAACGTAGTATTATACAACAAGATTAAAATTTCTGGTTAAAATTCAATTCGATTGAAATCAAACCAAATCGTCAGAATAATGCAATTTTCAATGTGTTCATGAACTTCATTGGAGAAACTACGTGCTGATAAGGATATTATTTTCATACAGACTCATGCGATACCATATACTATAGTTCGAGATCTGTTGTCAAGAGAGAGAGACCTTCAAAAATTAATGGTGGCAAATATCATTGAACCATCCTTGTTTCTTGATACCAGCACATTTGTAAAAGAAATGCTGTCCCAAATAAGATATAAAATATTTAAATACTTTTGCGGTTGATGTACAGTTGTTCATTACTTAGCAAATAAATTTATAATAGGGAGTAGCTCACCAGGGAAGATATTATATATTACATTCACAAATGAGAAGAACAGAAATGCCTTTCAGAAAACTTTACTGATCAAATATGGTTTACATTTATGGTTACAAAACATGGCGAATCTTTAAATATATATTAGTGCAAAACAGTTAACATTACTTTTTTTTTTGTGAATATTAAGTAACTTAGTAACATCTAATGAATGACATAAAAATGCTAAAAATGATTATAATTATTATATTAAAAAAATTAAAACAATCTTAATTAGATTAAAGTTAGATTAAATGATTAAAATTATTAGATTTCCTTACAAAATATTATTTAAATTAAAAACTCCAACTATTAAATTTCCCTTTTTTGAAATATTTTCTATTAATTAAGATTGTTTCTTCAGTGACAGTTAGGATTTTTTTTAAGACAGTGTCTTTTATTAATAAAATTTCATTTCTTAGAAAATGCATATTTACATGCAAAAAAATATGAAGTAAATTATATTTAAATCGTAAAGGTACAATTGAAAAGAAAAATTAAAACACTGTGTTAACAATTCACAGGGTGAAACATTCCCATAAAAAGTTCGTATATAAAATTTAATTATAAAGGCAGTTGACTGTAATTAATTTTTGGAAAATGAAAAAAATAAGAAACTTTTGAATGATGTTTATTTTATTTTTAATTAACACTCAAAATACTATATTTATTTTTCGTAAATTAGTTTATGAAATTGTTATGCAAATTAAATTATTATAATTATGCTGGGTCTTCGCAAAAAGTTTGGCCCTAAATACAAACAATGACAGAATCCGCTGGAGTAAATAAGAATCCTGGAAACACAATAACCTCTCGGTGTTGAATAGGCAGCGGGCGAAATGAGAAAGTTTGGCCAACTCAATTTGTTCTCCCTTTTACTCTCAGGAGAACTGCCAGTGGAAAACATGCGGGTAGTTGGAAACTATCGACAACAAGCTTCGAAGAATGTCTGAAGGAGACATTGTCCAAGGAGTTTCTTAATGCAACTTTCTTTAAATTTGAAATCAAAGAAATCAGAAAAACAAACACAAGAAAGACATTCAGGATTCTAATGCAAATGTCCTTAAACTTAAAAAATATCTAATACATAATTCAAATATCAGTAATGGACAAATAGAGAATTAAATTATACATTCTAAAGTAAAATGACTTCTATTGTTCTAGTATAACATACATGCAGAAATATTTTAAATTTCGGACGGATAATGTAATTCTTATCTTAAATTTTTTTAGATTTAGATGTAACATAAAAGGTCACGTAACGGTATACATAAATAAAAATTCATTAGCATTTCTTTTAAGACTTTACTTTAAAATTCATTTTTTCTTTTCTTTCTAGAGAATTTTTCTTTTAATTTAAAATTAAATTTTTCCAAATTATTTTCAATATTATTTTAATTTACCTTATTCTTTATTTTAAAATTATTTTTAAAATTTCTATAGAAATTACTAAATGATATGTAATGCTTTTAAAAACTTTATATTGCAGATTTTAAAAAAATATTTTCTAATTCTGCCAATTCTTCTTCTTTTTTTCCAATTCTTCTCCTAATTAATTTCAAGTGAAATAAAATAATAAATAGCAAAAACAAATTACAATATTTTCCTTTTTTTAAAGTGTACAACTTAATTTTACAAAATTTTTTATTAAAACTTCTATTTGTATAAAATGAAGATGTAATCAAAGTTCCTCCTATTTACTACAAGAGCGTTCCCTGTGGCATTCAGGAGAAATGGTCAGTAGGCGTCGAATCTCTCCCCAGAGAGGAAGTACAACACAACCGACGCGGCAACTGAGCAACGTTTAGTACAGCGCAATTACGATCTGATAAGCGTTCAGTTTAGCGAAACAAAACGCTTTTCTGTTCAGAAACGTTTCTGTTTTTTCCTGAGGAACGTTGTTCCTCTCTCATCCCGAGAGGAAAATATATTTAACGCGAATTGCGTATAAATTGACTTACAGACTCTCACTTGCAGAGTAAGTATATCCCGCGGATTCAAAGCGTATTTGAGTATCTTTGTTTTCGGCTTATTAGATAATTCCTCCACGATTTATAAATATATGCATTTAACTGAGCTAAATATTGTCTGTAGTTAATTGTATGTGTGTGGTGCTTGTGTAAAGAAAGCTGTGTGTTCTCAAACCTGCTTCCCCCAACCACAATCAGTTTCAATCCAGCTACACAACCCACTACACAACAAAATTTACTATAAATTAGAGGATACACATCTTTAGTTTTAATTGAAAATGAATGTATTTTTTAATAATAAAATTGAATTGAACGAACTGTAAAATTAAATTTTACAATTTATACACACATATCTAGATGCATATAATTAACTAATTAGTAATTATAAATATATATTTTTGTATAATTGTTCCATAAAACACTACGATATATCAATTAATTTTTTCCCTGGTTTTATAATCGATATTAATCTAAAATAATGCTTGATTATTTTTTGTAAAAATATTAAAATACATTTTACTGCAAAATATAAACTACATTAAATTTTAACATTTACAATAACCTATTAACAATACCAATACAATACCAATTAAACGTCAATAACATTTAATAAAGGTGTTTTTCAGATAAAACATACCTTTTAATAATGAGAACTTTCAATTGAAGAAATTGATTAGTTTCAACATCGAAGTTGTTACAAAACCATTCCTTTAAAATAACACAGGTATCACATTTCGAAAGAAAAATGTTTTAATTATATTCCCTTGCTTTTAAGAAAATAACACTGGAAATGTAACTTCATAAAAACAAACCGAAAAGAAAAAGTAATTTTCTTCTGCCCTTCTATTTTCTTTTTCTACTTGGTTTATTTTTCTTTTCTCTCTTTAAAGTTGTCTTGAAGATCTCTTGTTTTGTAAGAAAATATTTTCTCCATGTTATTTTTTGTTTCCATTTTCTGAGGTATCATTTAATAAAGATATTTTTCAACAAAACCACCTATTGCAGAAGCAATGAGAACTTTCAAGTTCTCGTTTGATGAGTAGTTTTTTGTAACTTTGAAGCAATCAGTTTAAAATTTAATCCGGTGATCAGTTTATATATATATATTGAAGATAAAAGGTGAAAATGATTATTTTATCGCAAAGTAGGGTTTTAAAATTAACTGAATAATTATGAGAATACAAATAAATGAAATCATACAGAATATTTTCAATTTGGTTCTTTAGATAGATATTCATGGTTGAGTGGTCCGTATTTATTAATAAATCAAACAAAAGTTTGTTCATTGTTTCAAGTTCATTAAAAAATTGTAATATAAAAAGTACTCAAGAACATGAGATAGTTAAATAGAATATTTTCCTCAGTAGTTTTTATATATATATTTACTACTGTACTTGAAAATGTGTGAATATCCTCTGTATATATAGCGTTAAGTAAAGCTAAGCTGTGTGGTATCCTTTGGCTGTAAAATATCCTAAGCACAGGGGATATTCGACTCATTTTCATTTGTTACGTGTTTTTGAAAATGGTCCTTTAGAGAGCAATCAATTTAATTTTTAATCAGTGATCAGTTTATATATGCTCATAGAAAATTATGGAGATAAAAAGGGAGAAAATGATTAACGGATCGCCATAACTAACGGGTTTTGCAAAAACTTAATAAAAATTATTTTTAATTTTCTGCTATATATCAATGATAGTCCTGTTGATCTATTTTCATCTTGATTTTCAAGATAGCACAGCATTTTTTAAAAATATCAGTTGAGTGGTTCAGTTTATTAATAAAATAATAAAACGTATTGGGATGCCGCTAATTAAGAGCCATAAGTCCAAATGACATAAAAGTTCCATTGAACGTATGAAATAAGTATTTAAATGATAGCCTAAATAATATCATACATTTTTCAATGTATAGAGTAGTACATTTAAAGGTGATACTGATAACCTAAATCTGAAGGAACTTAACAGAATGATGAATGTTTGTATAAATTATGGGATTGTTAGAAAATAGGTGTCAAAACATTTTGTAATCTTAGTTAATTTTGACAAATTTTTTCTACTTTCCTTATTTTTAACTACAATATTAAAAAATCCGGTAATAATCACGAAACCTTTCAGCAAAAACATTCTTCATTTTTTCTGAATCAACATTTTAGGTCTTTTTTCCTTGTTTTTCGATTGTAAATCCATTTGTTTTATTGCTTTCAGATTAATATGTCCAAACATCATAAATTATAGTTAAAAGTTTCCATTCTTCATCTGCCAAACAAATTTCATACAACAATTTTCACATTGTTCACTTTTAGAAACAGCATAACCATTGAAAATTGTTTTTTATTTGTATAAGCTTTAAATATTTTAGTGTAATAATGTTTAAAGTTTCTACAAAGTTGTTTAAAGATTTTGAGATAGTTATTGGATTTTTTTTTAAACATGAGATGCGATTTTAGATACAATAAGAGGTGTATGCGTATGTGTTGGGTACAAATTTTGTAATTTTTTTCCAGTCAAATGTAAACTTTTACTAATATTTTATTTTTTTATTAAATATGAAGAAATATTAAAACTATTTTTCAAATCTTTTTAATAGTCGAATAACCTTAAAGAAGAAAAAGAATCGATTATTTGTTTATTTTCCAGTGACATTTTAAAACAAAGAATAATTTTAATAACGCAGACGATAGACCTATTCCCGAACTGATGTCATTCAGGGTTTTTTTTTTATTCATTTGAAATTTAATACATGAATAAAATCAAAACCGCTCCAAAAAATTCTGAAGACCTTCCTGCAGTTTCAAAATATATTTTCGTGCTACTAAAATATGAAAAATTAATTCATAAGTTTGTAAATTACGCCTTGTTGCATATTTTGATTTTTAATAAACATATAAGGCTCTTCACTGAATCTGTATTTGTAGTTCCTGCAAATTTTACTTCTTTTCAATTTTTTTCTTTCCCATTTTCTTTCCTTGCCTACCTCTAAGCTTATAAACACCCTTACAAAGTATAGTGGAAGGAAAATGCTATTTCTGTTTTACATATAAATCAGGACTAAAAATAAAAAATAACATCAAAAAGAAGGAATATAATGTTCTTCTTTTTTATCATTAGGAGTAGAAATTTTATTTTCGAAGAAGTGATACAGATGGGACATAAAAATTTAACACTCAAAACTTATGTATAAAACCTTAAAATGATATAGAAGGAGGAGTTTGTTTTCGACATTATGTGTATAAATTTGTTGCTGTCTGGTTAGGTTAAAGAAACTATAAATTTGTAATAATATTTTACTTTTTCAACAAATACTACTCAAATACAGTTGCTGTAAAATTTGAGTTATATGAAACACACAAATTATTTTTAAATTGCTATTTACGTTCCTATGATTTCATTATGCATTATATATTTTATATTTATGCATTATATACTTTATATTTATACATTATATATTTTTGTATTTATACATTATGTATTTTATACTCATATATTATATATTTTATGTTTATACATTATATATTTTTATATCTATATTATAAGTTTTATTTCGTATAGAAAAAGTAAATTTTTTAACAATTCTTTTACCTGCTTTATTGAATGAAATGTCTCCCAAAAGTGTCCTTTTCAGATGAATTTCAAAATTAAAACCTATCTTATCATTAGAACATTATGTTCCTGGTTTTGTGCTTCGTAAAAAGATAGTAAATTATGGCCGTGTAAAAAGCATGGATAGGATAGAAATTATTTCTATTCATGCTTTTAAATCTTTTAGTTGTTGACTATACTAAGCAAATATTTGCTGCCGAATCAACTATTTGTTTTTTTTATCGACAATTGCCAGTGCTATTGACTTGCTGCAGTTCTTTCAGTTTGTTTAAGAAGGTTCAGTATTTCAATAGTTATTCCCTGTTAACTGCCAACAGGAGTGCTAACAAGGTAACTAACAGATCCTTTCAATGCCGAGGAACTCATTTTACTATTGTGCTTAAAAGGTAAGAATAATTATTTTTTTCAAAAACTCTTTATTTATTCTTCCAAATTTATTTCATCGCCCTCAAAGTATTCCCTGCGAGCACAATGCACTTATGCCTCAATGCATGCTAAGAAGTCATCGGCAGCGATGACCTTCAAAGCCGCTGATTCATGTTGAATCTCTTCAATCGACTCAAAACGGGCCTTCCCCGGTGGTCTTTTGAGTTTAGGGAATAGCCAGAAGTCGTACAGTGTGAATATGGTGGCTGTGGAACGATATGGGTTTCATTTTTGGCGAAAAGGTGACGAAGAATCAGTTCAGTGTGAGGTGGCTGCATTCAGTGTTTTTGGTACCAACCGAGATCTGACGCGCTGATGCCCAAAATGAATTGACTGATCCTCTTGAAATTCCAACATCATCGGCAAGATCTCTAATTGTAAAATCGAAGGTTTGCAAGGACCAAATCTTTAATCTTTTGGACGTGCGCTTCGTTGGTTGAGGTGGAAGGTCAACCAGAAAACTCTTCGTCTCCAACGTGTTCTCTGCCTTCTTTGAACTGTTTTTATCACTTCTAAACATTTCTGTCCGATATAGGAATGCTCACTGAATACCTGCTGCAATATTCTATACGTTTCCGCAAACAAAATTTAACGCAAGTTCTTGCTCAATTAATTGAGACATTTCAAGAATATCCGGAATCAGTATTAGCGTCTCACAGAGTCAAGCGTAACTCAAACAGTAATGAATAATTTGACGTTATATTTCACACAGATGTCAAGGACAGTGCGAGCAACCTAAAAAAATGTTTCACAGGCATATGGTGAAACACCATATGCCCGGGAAATTTAAATTGAAAATTGAAATTTAAATTGAAATTGAAATTTAAATTGAAAATTGGTTTTACTTTTTGGACACTGTAGTATATATAAAAGTTATATTTATTATTCTGTAATTCAATTCAGATAAAAATGTGTATGAATTGCTATTATATGAAAGAAAGTGAATACTCTTTATTTATGCTATTTATTTTTCTTCCACTTAAACTTTTTTTTTCAAAATGTCTGTGCTATCGATTTGATTCAGTTCTTTTAGTTTGTTTAAAAAAGACCCAGTATTCCAACAGTTGTCCCAAGTCAACTGATTTCAGTGCTAATGAACTCATTTTTAAATTTTAAAGTTAAATTTATTGAATGATGAGGATTATAGGGCATGTAAAACTTTCTTTTTTCTTATTCGTTTCAGATAACCAACGATCGATCTCACTTAGTAAAAAAATTGTAACAGTGCACTTATTAATACAAATACATTAGTTTTAAAAACTATTTATAGTATTAGAATACTACTTCATCGTATTTCCTAATTTAAGGAACATATGAAATTTAATTGGAAAAAAAAAAAAATTTCTAAATTTCTTTTTTGGTTTTATATAACTTCTAATTTTTCAATTTTCGCTATGCAATTTTGTAAGACATATTTAAATGGTTTTATAAATTTAATACAATAATCGGAGTTTTATTAAATAAAAAAAATTCTTTGGCCCAAACATTGTGGATTTACATTTCAGTTTTTGTTTATCATTAGCAAATGCATCAGAGGTTTATGCGAACTTGGGCAAGTAACACGCTTCCCCATTGCTTAATGGATAAATGGGATTTCTTTGGATTGCTAAGTAAGTATGCAATGCGTAGCTTCCCATACAAATAAAACTTGAGATCTTGGTAAGTAGGCTGGAATAAAAGGCGTATTCTGTTTCCCTTCCTAAAAAAGTTCTCTTAGGGTAAATCAACCGCGTTGTAAAGAGGCCTCAACACTTTCTAAGTACCATCCATTTGTGCAAAGAAGAACTGGCTTCCTTTGAATGGATACTCTCTCCCACAATGCAGGTTTTTAGTTTGATCAGTATTATGGAAGATGCATTATCCGGAATAGATCAGGAAATAAGATTCGCTCTTAGTTCTGGGAAATGCTTTTGTATTCAGATGTTTTCATAAAGTGACAAAATGCATATAAATGATCTTTTTCCTGGTGCCTCTTCAAAATGAGAATATAGCAAATATGCTTTTCTTAATTTGTAGAAAATAAATGTTACTTCATCAGAATTTTGTGGATTTCAGAATGAAAATTAAAAAAGTAACTTTAAAAAAAATACTTTGTTTGTTAATGACAAGATTAATTTTATCGGAGAGACTACCTTTCTATTCCCTTATTTGAAGAGCTTTCTATTGCATTTATCAAAAATCATTTTAAAAAAATTGAATATTCATTTAAATTTTGGATGTTTATAGATAGCTATTAATTAGACAAATTTTGCTATTAATTATATATTACTTTAAATAACAATATTAGGAAATACATGAATACTGTCCATATTGTAGAATTGAATTAACAAGCGTATATAATTAATCTAATTAACCATGGGTTTTTTTTTTTCAAAATAAAATTGACCAAATACAAAACATAACTTCTAATCTGCAATGTTAATTACGATGTGAAAATACCTAAATTGAGATCGATTTGCAAAACCTAAATAAAAGAATGGAGAAATACATATCGCACTAGTAACATAAATATTTTTATAATAATTTAATTTTTTTTTTTTGTTCATATTTATCTATTTTTTTATGTTTCATTTTTAGTGTTATATATTTCTTTACAATGTGCGTTTAGTATCATTATTATTATATCATCTATGCTTACATGTAAGAATAATAGTAAACACAAAAATAATAACTCATTATGTTTCAACTTTTCACTCAAAAGGATCTAAATCTAATGTGGGAATATATAATGTTATATGCGACCCGCGGAGTTGGAAATGCATCATATTTCCAAAGTGGCCAGCAAGAGAATTTGGATTGGCCATTTCTTATCTAGGGTTTAGTCATCCCGAGTTAATACAGCAGTAAATAAAAAGAAAATAGGTATTTCTAGTGTACAATCCTACAAAAGTGCAAATGCACATTCAAAAAATATCTGTCATGAATTATAACCTGGAGTTCATTTAGTTTACTTATTGTTTTCTTCCCCAACTTGTTATCAATCAGGCCTCTCCAGCAAGTTAATTTGGGTTGTCCAGAATTTGTTCTGGAATCAGAAATATATTAGAAGATAATGAAGAGTTTCCCTTATTCGAGCTTGCACAAGGCCTGCGGTAATAGCAGTTCTAATATACAAAGTGAAAATCTCTATACAAAAATCAATAATGTCATTACTAACAATGAATTATTTATACTAGACATTGTTTCTGATAGATTAAATTTGAATGTCAAAGAAAGCATGACATAGAAGGACAGTGACAGGTAATGACAGTGTCAGTGAATGTGAAGGAAAATCGTTATCGTTAGAAGAAGTGATGAAAGTCATACATGATTCTTTTTTTTTTTTTTTAATTCCAAAGCAGCAAATGAATATTTAAAGACATCTCAAAATGATATTGACAGTTAGTAACAGAAAAGAAAGTCATTGTATAATAAAATATTTTAATAAGTTTATTGAATATGGATGTATAACTGGAAAGTTATTCAGTTTCATTAAAGAATATTGCATTTGTCCCCACATATAGCATTTGTAGCTTTAAAAAGACCAACTATAGTATTTGCAGCTGTATAATAACTTATAATAACTTTTATTTCTACAATATGTCTTGCCAACATGTCATCGAAATCAGAGATTCTGACAACTAAATTTAGTTCTGCAACTAAATTTTGGATATTCTAAATTTAAATATACACATAAAATTATTAATGTACTAATAAAATTCACATTATGCATCTCAATTTTTTAACAAGAATGATGTTAAAAAAACATAAATCTAAATCTATGAAAATATTAACCTAAAACATTCAAGGTTTAATTCTAAAAATGATTTCGTGATTCTAAATAGCCAATTTTACTTTCTCTCTAAATCTTTAGTCTCGAGAGTTTCATTAAGCACTTTCATAAAACGGGGCGAACACCGGAGCACTCGTCTTAGTTCTAAAAATACACATCCGATTTTAAGAACTTCCATTCCCGAGCCATTTATCAAGGGAAGTGGGTGTTTGTTTTGCAAGTGTTTCTTCTTGTGTTTCCTCGGGCAAATATTTGAGTTCGTCCATGATTAAGCGCGCTTATTCAGAAAATGTAATAACTTGGAAGGAAACTGGTTGTTTTAAGAGAAACTGCCAGTAAATCTGCCCTACATTTAAATATTCAACTTTCATTAAGAACTTGAATTTGAAAAAATGACCGTTTTATTTTTAAAGAAAATTGGTACAAATTCTGTATTTAATATTTTTATTGAGACAATTAGTCATGATAATTAAATGATAAAAACTGGTTTAATTTGTACGATAATTTCAGTTGAAGTAATTTAGAAACTAAAAAAAATTAATTTAATTATTATTCCTGGAAAACAATTCATTTGAATGCAGATTGTCTGAATTTCAAAGTTTTTAATCTGAACCTATTGTAATAAACCTATAACTGTCAAAGACTTGCTTGTTATAATTTTGACACACTGCAGTATTTGACAAATTTATCGTTATTATTGTGTCAAAATGCTTTTGAAAAACTTATCAGGGATAAAAAAAGATGATTTTTTGATTGAGTGTTATAATTCCACCTTTGTGAATTGTTCTTATGAAGTAATTAAGAATATGAGAAACAAATGTTGTTATTCGTATCTATAGAACAAATTATATGATGTTTTATAAACGATTTTTTTTTTTATAATTGTTTAAAAATTAAATTTGCTATATTTACTGAAAACTGAAGCAAAAAAATGTTGAAAACAATTTGAATACAGAATTTGAATTACAAATCCAATATATATAGTCGCTCTAGAGGCATTTTGATGAAACAAAATAACTATTTCTCGCTTTTGAAACGCCTATTAGATGCTCCAACTCCAACATTACGAATATACACTCAAGGGCCAAAACATTATGAAAACCTGTCAATAACGAGTTGGCCCACCTTTAGCGCGCAACACAGCTTCACCCCGCCTTGGCATGGATTAATACCACCATTAATACCAGTTAAATATCACTTCCACCTGATCACGTGCCTTCCATGTCATCCAGGCGAGTTCATTGCAAAATGTAGGGGTGGTCATAATGTTTTGGCTCTTGAGTGTATATATATATACTACTGCGGGAGCAGATCAGAAAATGAAAAGAAGAATAATCAATTGTTTGGTGTAAATTCATCCAGGAAATCAACAAATGAAAAATTAAGTTGTAAAACCAGAAGACAGACTTCTCAAAAAGATATTATAATTCCTATTTTCTTTTCCCGTTAAAATTTAGTTGAGTATTCCAACAACAGAAGGAATAGATTTTTTTCCACTCAGAACAGGTAAGACATAGAACCGACTTGTGGACATTCAGCTGTGAAACCGGCTCTTATGGTGAAATTCGAGATTGATACATAACCATGAGATTCTTGATCCATATAGGACAGCCAAACATTTGAATTACATATATATATATGAAGGAATGATTTCAGAAATCTGTCTCGCTAAACTTTTACTTCGAGATTTTTAACTTTACAAAGAGCTGGAAAGTTTCCAGCTATTTATCAAGTTAAATATTATTTAATGTCAATTTTGCAAATGAAAAATTTGATTCTCATTTTTGCAACAGATCGTGTTTGAATTATATAGCCTTTTCTCAGTAGCAAATTTGAGCATGCTGAATATTTAAGAGTATTTCCTTTTTTTAATTTTTAAAATTTAATTTAAATTCTGTAGTTTTTTATGTAATTTGCTGTTAAAAATGATATATTTATTTATTTAATTTACTTAAAGCCAAAAGTATTATGCATTGATCATTAATATAAACTTTCCTTAAAAAAATCCAAAGATTAAAATTTACTACCCGAGACTGTTTGTTCTTACTTGTATACTTCAGCAAACGTACATAAAGAGCAGTTCTCACTGTCCAGTCAAATAACATTTCCCCTTAATTTCACCATTCTGTAGGACTGAGAGCGGGAATCGTATTTCATGGTTCTCATAAACGTGTCTTTTAGAATCTAGAAACAACCACATTTATTCCATTCCTTAGCGTGGGTAACTTTATTTCTAAATCCCCTGTACTTATACAGAATCATAAAACAGAAATGTTAATGTATTTCTGGGAAAGTCACAATATTCATCAACATTATTTCTCACGAACTAGTACACACGGAAAGAACCCATGTCTAAGTATATTCCTGTTTTCCGGAATAAACACGTTTTGGAAATAAATTGCACTATTTAGAATAATAATATTACGCAGAAATATACATTATGTGTTTAGAATTTATTATTTACAACTAAAATGTTTAATATGGTTTATTAGTTTTTTTTTAACAATTGTTGTTATTGCATATAGCAAATTTATATAAGTAACCTTCTAAAATTTCATTAGCTCTGTAAAGTTCCCCTCTGGCTTGAAAGAAGGGAGATAAGTTTTTTTAATTTTTAGATAAGCTATAATATAATTATTGTTATTTATATTTCTAGTTTTTGAAATTAGTTTTTATATTTTAGTTTAAACATCCCAAGCTCAATCGCAAAAAGAACTGCAAAATTAAGGAGGAAGGACATAGACACAATTGGCAAATTTAATTATAACTGGGTTGTATATAATAAAAGTTTCACTGATAAATTGAGTTATATTTTTAATATTTGGCTATTTAAACGCATCAAAAATATTCATGTAGTTTTCAAATAAAAAAAGGTCAAAAGTCAAAATTTTAATCAAACAAACTTGCACTTAAAATTCTGTGATAGATTAATCAAAATTTTTCTTTTTTTCTCTTTACTAAGTATGTTTATATTATTTTAAATAATTAAATGAAATATCTTTGTATTTCTTGCGATAGAAAACGAAACTATTATTTAAAAAAAAATCATCTGGTATACTAAAAATTCCGCATTTTATGTATTAAACAAATGCAACATAACTTAAAATAAAATTTAATAATTAATAACTTAAATATAATAATTAATTTAATAACAATATAAAATACAACATAACATGATTTTTCATCAATTTCTTTGTAATAAAATACTAATTCATGCATAATTTTTACTATTTGTAATAAAGGATAAGTAATGTATTGAAATATTTTAATCAGTTTGATTCGAAATTTTTATGAAAAAGTTTTATCTGTTTAAATTGCAATACATTACGCATTGTAATTTAAACAGTTAAAACTTTTTTTTATAATAGTAACTATTTAATATATAACTCTAAATTGTTCTCCATTTATTGAAAAACATATAACGAAATAATATTCTTAACTAAAACATTAAATTCATACTTCACGATAATCATCTAGCTAAAAAAATTCATCAACTCTATTTTTACTATGAATAGATGAGGATTCATAGTTCCGAGATTTTTATTTTTCTTATTTTTGTTTATATAAAGTTAAAAGATTTCTTCGAGTAAAGAATTTTGGCTCTTGAAATTAATTTTTTTCAATTTATTTCTTTTCCCAAAACCATCAAGATATTTTTAGAATCCTTTCTATAAGTGAATATCAGTCTTAAAGCTTTTTAACTTAATACAAGACTTTAAAAACTTTTTGAAATTAAATTGCTCTATTTTTTATGCTTTTCAGGACTAAAAGGAACATTTTTTTAATTAAATTTTTCATATTTTTTTAGTTTACATTTGTAATATTTTTTTTTTTTTTTTTTGCTGTTTGTAAATAAACGATGCATCTTTTTTCTTTAAATGAACATATTTATTTTGTAAAAGTATTTTATTCGTTTCATTGAATAGAAGGTTTTTTTATTTCTAAGTCAACAAAAGATTGTCGTCGTTCGGAAATGCGTGAGAAGCACGTTTTGGTCTTTGTTATGTTATACTCTTATGTCTCAGAGATGAAAACAAGTTCAATTGTTAAAATGAAGATTTAAAAATGCAAACGTAAATGTTGTTTTTGTCAATGCCTTAACAATTTAGATAATACAATAACATTTTTTTGAAGTCAATCTGTGATGCAATTTAAACTGTATTGTTGTTCTACGGAATGAAAAATATATTATAAAAGCACCGCATAAATTTCTCTAAGTTCTAAAATAATTTTTATATGCCTACTTCAGCACCATTCTTCAACTAAACATAATGTTATTTGTTACAGATATGGGGGAATTGATATGCCACAGTAGTTTACGCAAAATAAAATGCAAATCCGATTTGCTGGTGTCACAGTGTCCCTTCGACGTCATAAGACATCATTTACACAAACTACAATTTGGTAATTTGATACAGATTTTTAGAAAAATAAAATTAGTACTGGAATATTGCTGCCTGTACTTGACGACTGGCCTGCGAGTGTGGAAGTATCGAAAAGAAGAAAACCTCATGAATTGAATCCGGTAGTAGATCATAAGATATTATGGCACTTCATAAAGCGAATTTCATCTACATGACGCTGCAATACTGACTAATGATAGTGAAATTGTTTGACAGTAGTGTGGTGAGTTCCATTATCTAGCATGCATTACAGAGTATCACACTATACAAATGCATGATTATGCTGTTTTGCAATTGGTTAAAAATGACCAAGCTGAATTTAATGGCACAATGGGCAATTGATTATAAAGAATTAAGACTATTTTGAAGAATGACATCATAGAGCTTGCAATGGCCAAACTCCGTTCTTTAAACCCAGTAATCATCTTTTATTTATTTCAACAAAACAACTTGTCGCCAGTTTCCAGCCATTTTTGTCGTAAAATAGATATCACTTCGGTTTTAACTCAGTATCACTTCTTTCTTACCAGACATGTCTTAATTGAAATCAGTGTAATGTAACTAGCTAGTGATTACATTTTGAACCAATCAATGCAATCACTAGTTATTACCCATTATTTTGTCCGCGCAATTGTAGACAAAACTTTAGGAAAGCTTTATTCTAACTCCATCACGTCTTGTTACTTAGTTTTTATTGTCGTTTATAAGGATTTCAGAAAGAAGTAATTTTGCGTCGACGACACTATTGCAGTTTCATTCGTTCGGAACTTCATCTTAATGTTACCAAGTAAGGAATACATTTCATCCTTTTTTATACTCTTTATTAGTTTCACCTGTATGTTTGTTTATAACTGACTCTTTGGGCTAGATTTTGCCCTACTTTAAGCGATCAGGTTTAATTTAAACGTATCAAGGACCGACGACACTAAAAATATTTTGATAAGTTTATTATCTCATCATGATTAGGATCGCCAGTATTTGTGATTTTATTTTAACTTATGAAGAGCATTTAACACATGTAGAGGAAGTACCTAAGACATTCAAACCTAGGTGGGACAGTGGCACAACGAATAACGCGCCTGACTGCGGATTGGGATATTCCCTGTTCGAATCCTGGCTGGCTCGACCTATTCGCATTTAGCCTTTGTTTTACTCACACTTACATTATTGTAAGAACTATAGTTCCAGTCCTCCGTGCCGGGACCTCATTTAAATATTATAATTTAAAAATACTAAAAAAACAAATATATTTCTTTTTTTTTTTTTTTTTTTTTTATTTTAAAAATAAATAAATACTTCTAAAGAGTTTTTTTTTTTTTTAAATTCCGGTTCCTATGTTATTTAAATATTGTAGCTTGCTTTTTAGTTTACCAGAAAATAATACAATTAAAATCTCAAAATGAAAAATTTCACATTAAAATTTTCGAAAAAAATAAACAAATGTTTAAATAATTTAAAAAATAATATTTTCAAACTATATATTATGTTTAAAAATAAAATTTAGAAACTACATTTGAAAAATAAATCTAATTATTATAAAAAAATTAATAAAACATTTTAAAAAAAAAATTCATTTAACTAGTTGTTGATAATAATTGACACCAACTTTATTGAATACTTCTATCATATTTTAGAAAAGGAATTTTGAATTTGTGAAATAATCTAAATAAATGCAATTTCTTTAATTTTTAGATATAATTTTATCACTTTAGCAATAAAAAATAAAAATAATACAAACAATGTCTGCTTTAATAAGATAAATGGAAAATTACTTGTTAAAATAATGGTTGGCAATCAAATCTTACTCGAAAATGAACAAACTACTGAGTTCTAATTTCTATTCATTACATTCCTTTATGTCAACTTGACACCCAGTATTCGATTCTTAGTTGAGAACTTTAAGGAAGTTTGATGAGAATTCGAAATTCTACCCTCATCAATTAATTAAGAACCTGTTTGAATCTAAGATGTTTTGATAAGCGTTGGATCGAAAACGATAACGAACATTCTCTGTTCAATGCTGAGTTTCTGGAATTTGAATGGATGGTAAACTTTAGTGAAGGGCGTAGCAGATTATTTCAATGTTGAAATCTTTAGTAAAGAGTTTACCTTATTTAATTATAACAACTTCAAAGTGCTTCTTTAAATCTTAAATTGTACAACTAAAGTTTTGAGATCAATTGTTTAACAGTTCCTTGAAAAGATTCTGAATGAAATTCAATTAAGAGAATTTAGTTGTTTAAATAAGTATTTTCATGTCTTTTAACATGAAATATAATAACGGTAAAGTTTTTAATAAAAGTTATTGATAAATCTGTATTTTTCATTGTATTTTGTTGATTGTGATGATTCATATTTAACTTTTTTTGTGTGAATTTATTATGTTTACATTTTTAATAAATTCAGAACTTACAGACTGACTTTTCTATATTGTAATAAAAGATATTTTATGATATATAATAAAAAATATGTACACCAATGCAATTTATAATCTGGAAGAGATCTTAAAAAAAGCAAAAACTGTATTATTTAGTTCTAATTATTTTCAATATTCTTAAAAACAAATTTGCATTTGATATCATGTCCCTTCCATTGACTTTCTATATCGAACATAAATTTTACATAGTTTTTAGATATGAATAAAAGATTGCAAAAATGATACAACTAATGGCAATTAAAATTATAACATTATTAGTAACATGGTTTGGCTTTATATGTTTTTCAAAGTGTTACAAATAAGAAAAACAAATAATTAATTGTTTGATAATTGATTTTGGATAATTCTAATAGGCTAAACAAAAAGTTTCGAACTAACCCTTTATTTATAGCCCAATGCCCTAATAACGTGATGCTTTTCTCCAAAGTTGATAATCACGATACATTTTGCAATCAATCCTCTTACCAGCAAGAGTTTCGTTAATACACGGCCACCATATTATTAAGAAAGGACTCCTCGAAAATACTAAATCTTCTTTAAGGTTATACAAGACGGTACATTTGGTGACTCATTTTCTGCAGTAGGCAGGCTAAACCACCTGGGTCATTCCGAACTAATAACCCCAATTCGTTTCGAGTGTGATTCCGAAGCAAGACACCAAAACAAGTAGCACACTTGATGGTTGCTAGATATAAGTTGGAAGTACTCAATGTTATAAATATTTTTACTTTTACTGGCAAACCTTTTTATGTTGGTTCGTTTGCTCAATGTTTTAGAGAGAAAGGATTTGAAAATTTTGTTCTCAAACATAAAAAAAAAAAAAAAAAAAACATTCTTTGAGAAACTATAGAAAGAAATATAACGCAGTTGCTACAGAGCAATAGTTTGAAACCGAATGAATGCGTTTTCTGTTCCTACTAATTTTTACTAAAATTAACTGTAAATAATTTGTATATTTTAACTATAGTATTAAAATTATTACATATACCAACTGAAATTGTTATTTAATACATTACATTAACAATATTTTGTATTTGTATGATTTTATTTACAAAATTATACTAAAATGATTTTTCCCTTTAGATACATGTAGTTGGTTTTAAAAAGAAACGGAAATATGCATTTTTTTAAGCAAGATATATTTTTAAGTTGTAAAGACAATTTTATAATTATGATTGAGTTGCCATTATTTACTCACAAATAAAAAGAATGTAAAATGAACTATCAAAACAGTGTATCTTGACTTCAATGTACACTAACTAAACTCTTCCAAGATAATTACTTTGATGTTGTTAAACTCATCCATTTATTTAAATCTTATCACAGTACCGCCGTGAATATTTATTTTTGAATTTTAATAAATGTGATACAATATTAATTACTACCCGTAAAAGATGATTTTCAAACGAAGTGAGAAATTCTAGTATTATATTAAATATTTAAATGCTTTTATAAATTTATAATTTTCCTCTAGTTCACAAAATTTAATGAAAATTCAATGACGCAGTAAGATTTCTTTCTATGTTAACAAGATATTAGACATGCGGACACTGTAAGACGTAGTTTGTCCATTATTATATTCATTAAGATTTGAGGTGTATTAGATGATACTAAATGTACTATGTTGAATTGAGTTTTCAGAACTGATTTAATAGTACAGATATTTATCGCATGCGTTTTGGTTTGATATATAATCGCGTGTCTTCTGTCACATTTGATGTAAATGAATGAATAAAAGAGTTTTCAATGTTATTTAAATGTTATCAGGTAATAACGAATATTTACATGAATAAAATTAGATTCTACTGAAATATGATATCCAATTTGTAATGCTGAATGTATGAAGTTTAACTGATATTTAGATGCATAAGAAATTATAATCCCAATTAAATCAAATATTTGTATAAAGATTTTTAAGTAAAAAAGTTGCGATTTGGAATTATAAATATAGATAATTATTTTTAATTACTTTGATTTCTTCATTTCAAATTCATGAATAACGTGCAGATAAATTTCGTCTTCCACTTTGTCTGATTATCATTAATTTGCATAAGATGATGTGAATCTTATATGATAATGTTTAAAACATGACACTTTTGAATAGTACCACTTTTAATTATTTACGGAAAAAACTGAAATGAAATAGATTTATCTGATAATGTTTTTAATTTTTTATACTTTTGATGTAAGAATAACATAGTTTTCTCGTTATGTGAAAAATTACTTACACACACTGCACAAACGAATGATTGAAATGTATAAGCTTATATATTTTGAAAAAAAAGGGGCCGAGTGGCTAGCGCTCTGGCGCTCAGTACTACAAGTTTCGAGTTCGAGTCCCGGCTGTGCCATGGATGTGTGTAGTGGTTCGGAATCCACTTTAAACCGTAGGTCCGGTCCTAATAGGATCGTCGAGCGTTGAGGGGCATTGTTACTCCGCTCCGTGCTTATCTTCAAGTTACACGCGCTTCCTGAGTAATGCAAAGTGAGTAACGTCTGTGCAGCGCTTGCGTTAAGGCTTCAAGACCACACTGTCTATGTGTTTGCCAGCTGCATTGGAAAAATTATATATATATATATATATATATATATATATATATTGAAAATATGAAGTAGTAAATCGATAGTATACGGATTATTATTCGTATGTTCAGAAGTGCAAGAGATAAATATAATAACATTTTCTTATAAAATTAAAAATTACGTACTCCATCTTTGAGTAGGATATTTACAGCTCTCTAATTGAAAGCATTTTAATTTAGTCTTTTGTGCGTCCCAATGTCATCTTAAGTATTTTTTTTATTATTAATACTTCAAATTTAATAATATTGATAGACTATTTATAGATGTTTAATATGTTAAAAAATATTTTCATGTAATGTATCAGCATTCAATGAAACAATTTTACTATTGCATAAAATAAACATATTCCAATATTTTTTTTAATTATTCAAATACAAACCCTTAAATATCTACATATAATGTAAAATGGACTTGCATCACTTTCAAAGAAAATGGTTTAAATAATGCTTAAACTCTGAAAATTGCTTCTTATGATAAAATTGCCTTCATCTCATACTGGAACTACTCCAAAGGATGAATGGTTAAAAGCAAAGAATGTTTTTGAAAAAAAAAAAAAAAAACATTTTCTGCATAAACTCAGTTTCCATGTAGAAAATAACTTTAAAAATATCATGAAAATATTTAGAAATTCTTCCCATATATAGTTACCTTTTTCTCTCTTCATACAATTTATTATTACTGCCAATCATTAACCACTAGACCGAATTCTTTTCGTGAACTCTAGGTGTCATCTCGTTCCGTGAAAAGGCGTCGCTGTTGAAAAGAATTTCAAGGGAAAGAAATAATTTACGCTTTGTAATGAATAGAACACCATTTTCTGCCTGCGGAAAGCGGCGGGCTGTTTCAATGAAAATATCGCACTCTTTTAGAAACGGCTATAGATAACAGAATATAATTTGGGAGAAAGAACGTTGCGATCTATTTTCTTATTTTGAGTATTATTTAAGAATTATTTCTATTTCAGTAATTATTCACTTTGAAAATAGATATAAAATGTATTTTGCTTATTCGTAAAATTAGATTTGTAAATGAGGATTTAATTTAACTTAAAATATAATATTTATGACGCTAAATACAATTAGAAAATCGTATTATAGGACGCAGACACATTAAGGGCATGTTGGAAAAGGTGAAATAGATGAGGACTATCTAACTTACAAGGTTGAAGTTCTCGTGTGGCTCTGTGATTTGGTGTGGTCTCCGTGACAATTTGTGAGATCTGGTTTATGTAGTAGGCACTGAGATAGAATCGAGGTAAACACGGCTGGTTGGCAATCATGGAATTGCAAATTCCGAGAGGCTTTAATTCTATAATCACTACAGTATTCATCCACTAGAAATTCAACAATACTTCCTGTTAAATCGGGCTTTGGGTTTGCTTTCTGGACAAGTTGTTTAGTACTACTTGGCGATTCAGACTTCTGAAACTAAGGAGATAATAGTGGTGAAGTATTGGAAGTTATCCGTGGAGTTTCTGTAGAACCAGGATCTGTTGTTGAAGTAGAAATGAATCAAAATAAGGAATCTGAAATACATCGTTTGTTTCTCTTTGCCGGCATGCAAAAAAAAACGTCGCTGCTTGCATCTATTAAGAACTTTGTGTTTGTAAAGCGATCATAAATTCAGAGGCTATAGTATGGCAGTTTAATTTAAAAAAAAAAATCTGATAATAAATTGTCTTTCAATTTGTGAAAATCTTTCATTGCGAATCATTTAAACCCTTCTTATAAGTTGTTCTTTTAGATTTAAAAAAAAATTGTTAGACTTCACGGTAGTCCAATTTAATATTGATAGAATAGAAATTTTAATTTTAATTAAATTTCCTAATCGACATTAATCTGAGGTAATTTTTAAAATTTGATAAAATTTTAATTCATTTCTTTTTTTTTACAAAAATTAATAATAAATATTGAAAAGGACCACAAGTGTTACAAAAACTTTTGATTCAAAAACATAGTGAATAATTCCTTCTCATTTTCCTTTTAAAATACAAAGAAAAGTATGAAATCAGTTATTTTTATACTTTCTGTGATTGCAGCCATATATTAATGTAATAGTTTTAAAGTTTAAAGTGTATGAAATTAATTCTCCAAAAACTTCAAATCAGTATAATGACAGTTGTTAGTACTAAAAGTAACACACCATTTTTAAACACAAGCCCACTGATTTCAAGTTTTTCCATTCCTTATTATGAGAACTGTCCTTACCAGACTAATTTGAAAACCAATCCGGCTTAACTTCTTCGTTTAATTAAAAACAAAACTTTTAAAACTATCGACAGCAAAACATGCAGGAAAAGATTATGATTAAGTAATTTAGTTGATTGGGGATTATGACTTAAAACAGTCTTTTTTTATTCTTCATTTTCTATTCCGTTTGGTTATCCTAAAATTTATTTTCAGTGTTCTCATCACAGCATTCTTCTATATAACTTCTTATGCAATATAATACTATTCAAACTTATGTGTGAAGTTATAAAGTAAAAAAAATCTTAACTTTCAATTAAAAATATTGTATGAAAATAATAGAGATAAACATTATGATAGGCAATGGAATGAATAACAGTGATGTACAAACTTTAAAATTATTAAATAATTAATTAAATTATTAAATAATTATTAATTAATATTAAATATTTTTAATTAAATTAAATTTTAATTAAAAAAAACTATGTATTAAATTAAAGAAATTTTAATAAAATAATAAACAAATTCACATGGATTGAATATAACATAAAATTAATCAACACATGAAAAGATTTTAGCAGTTTAAATAAAAGAACATAATTTAAAATAAAATAATTTAATTTAATATATTAATTGTTTCTTTTTGATAAATTTTAAACAAATCAGTAATTAATATTACTATTTAACTAGCAATTTATTTATAAATTATGTTAATATTCAAAGCTATTTAATTAAAATAATTATTTTATTATTTACGAAAGTAAAATGCATGGAAAACAACATTTTTATAGTAAATAATTTAGAAACAATTAACCGGAATATGTTCTACCAACAGTATAAAACATGTTTCAATAATCGGAACAGTCATTCTAGAGACATTTTCGGGTTAGACTTGTATAACGTTTTAGGTGGTAAGTCTAAAATCGTAATTGGTTATCGATATAGAATCGTTATGATATATTTATTTAAATTGGTTAAAAATGTTTTTGTGTAATTCTAACTATTTTCTAGACTTTTTGTCTCAAAGTGCAAGTAGAATTAACAATTCTTAATGTGGTAAATAAACGCAGTTGTAAGAACAAAATTTTCTCTGATAACTTTGAAGGAATTAATTTAGACTTACTTTATTTCGAAGTTTATTTTCCTGGTGAATTTTACTAAATGAATTCATTTAAAATAAAATGGCTATTAAAAAAGTAATAAAAAATTGTAAAGTCAATTCCTATTTTTAATTGAATGAATTTATTTTCTTTGAAATATTTATTTTAATTTGAATATAATGTTAACTTGTAAATTACAAACGACAATAACTTTAAAGATATTCATTCATTATTAATTATTTATTATTATTCAAAAAGATCACATTTTTTATGATCAAACAATGTATAAAAAGTAAACGTAAAAATGTATTTATTCGGTTATTTTTAAATTAAACATTTCGAAATGATGAAAATGTATTATTATTAAATATTTAGCATTTCCTTGAGGCAACGTTAGTAAATTAACTAAAATATTTATACACATTCAAAAAATGTTAAAAGACAAACATATTCTTTTTACATAAATGCCTTTTATATATTTGTTTACTTTACTTTCTTTCCTTATATGAATTAATTCACGTTTTTTTATTTATATTCGTTTTATTTCTTATTTAAAATTCAGTGCTTTTTATTATTTGAGTTTCAGAATAATTTTTATTATTAAATTTATTGTAATACTTTCACCTTTAGAGACGAGATCTGTTTAAATTCTAAAAGGTTGTCAATAAAATCATCTGTTATGTAAATATGCGACTATTTATTCCTCCTAAAGCAAATAAATGGTATTGTATTGAGAGCTGTGATGCCTGATGACATTGGAAAATCTTGCCGAGTTTGACATCAGCTTGGCTAATTCGGAATTTTGTTTAGTTCTTTTTTTTTTTTGTCTGTACTGATTGTTTAAGTTTGTATTTATGTAAATGTGTTTGTGCATGTTGTGAGGAATAATTTTTGGTAGAATACAACTGTGTACTGCAGTGTTTTGTTCTATGTTTTTTATGTGTTTTTAAACTCTTTTGTTGACATATGATCCAATTTTTGAATATATTAGTACGAACAAAACTGCTGAGCAAAATAATGAATGCAAATCGTCAAGAGTAATATATTTTATGAAAATGCTTTCAATTGGTGACAAGAAAAATCCATATTAAAAAAAATGCAATAATATAATATTTCAGCTTAAAATAATTCAATAATATTTATAATATTTACTATTATATAAAACTATTGTAAAAATGAATAACATTTAAAAAAATCCATCGCTTAGAAAATTTTCTTGCATTTCTATTTGTTTAATAAAAATAAAATACAAATAAATAGATAGGAATTGTACTGAAATTCCATGTTTGGCCTGACGTTTTCCTTAAAATGTCTCCTTCTATTTAATGACTTTGCTTTTCAAACGAAATATTTTTTTTCTTTCCTAAAGAGTCCATTACCATAACAAATGTTTACAGATGTTTGCTTTATAAAAAGCATAAAAGCAAGGAATTCAGTTTTTCATGTTCTCTGCTTCCGTTTCAGTTTCTAGTTGAATTTCACAATGATAATGATTGCAAAAAAACATGCTTAAATTTATACCTGTTTGAAAACGCTAGAATTCAATGCATTGCATAAAATGTATTGAAATTGTTGAATAAAATATTTTTAAATTATGCTGTAGTAAATAAAAAAGTTTTCTTTATAAAAACATACGATGTGAGAAAATAGTTTGAATTGAATTTTTTAAATAGGAAATATACAGATAAAAAACACGGAAATTTTACATAGTATGTAACTTGTTAAAGTATTTGGTAACTCATTTGGTATTTGGTATTGTTTTTGATGTAAATAGAGGTGAGGTGATCTGATTTTTTTTCACACAAAATGGCATAATGCTGAAACTTAACGAGAATTGTGTGGCCATTTATGAACCCTCAATAATATGCAAAAAAGTTTATGATGGTGTAGCTACTTCTAATATCTAAATTAAATACCTAAAAGTGGATGATACCGTAACCAGTTAACTTTAATAAAAATTCAGTTTAACGGTCAAGGAGGCCTTCAGTAAAAGGCGGTTTAACGGTCAAGGGGACCTTTAATAAAAATTTAATAGTGCATTGGGGACGTTTAATAAGAAATGAAAGATAAGAAAAACTTAGAACATATTTCAGCTAATATTTAAGAGTGCAGCATTATTTTCTAAGGAAGAAGGCTAAATGAAAACTAATAACCGCTATTTGATTCAGTTAACTGACTGGTCTTAACAAGCAAGTACTGGAAGAGGAGCGTGTCAAATATATTATTCTATATTTTATATTATTCTTCATTACTTTAATTTTTTTAAGCTTAATGGAAGAATAACTGATGTTAATAAATAATTTTATAATTTAAAGTTTGAAGATGCTATTTTTACATTTTTTTTTTTTTTACTATCTTTTAAGACGAAGGTAGAAAATAAATACATGAAATAATTTTTTTTTTTTTTTTTGCTATATATGAGTTCTTTTTGTTTTTTTGCTTAAAGGAGGTAGATTTTGCGAGGACGCTGAGTATTTTTTCTTGACATTAATATCGCAAGATGTCCCTTGCTTTCCAAGATCATTTTACAGTGAAATATTAAAATCATCAGTGTTTGATTAGTTGAATTCCCAAGTGAAGACACTTTATTAACATTGTTTAAGGAATTCTGAGCCGCGACATCAGATGTACTTACAGTTGAAATTAAATGTAACCGTCAATGGGATTTTTGCTGCTCTTTTTTAGTTTTATAATCAATTGGTCCTTATGCGTCACATAACTAATAACCGTATAAGCAATTAGAAAATATCATATCCCTTCGTTTAAGTAATTAGAAAGTCTTTACAGCGTACAATTACTATTAAATAAATGTATTTAAAATTTTTCTTAATTTTTTTAATGTTCATGTCCAATATTAATAAATTGCTTTATTGAAAAATTAAGAATAATCGAATGATTTCAAAACAAATCACCCTCACAATAAAATACACTCTCAGAATAAAAATTGGACAAAATAAAAAAATGTTAGAAATAATTATTTTCTTATTTACAATATATCGTCGTCCCTGCTAATTTAATTAAAAACAGATATAGTTTCATTGGAACTTACAACTGAAATCGCATTTAATTAAAGTAAATTAACTCACCCCCTATGTTATAAATTAATAGCAATTTTTTTTTTAAATATGTCTTTTGCATTTATATAGGATTACTCACTAGAAATGCCAAAAATTCTGTTCATTTAATGCTGTGTTAATAGCATTCTAGTTAGAATAGTATTGTAATAATATGGTATTCAATGGGCCACTTCAGGGTTTGATAATATTTGTCGACATAGCAGAATGGTCCTTAGAGAACTGAAATCAATACACCCAATGGCTATGCATAATATACATTCTATCCTAAAACGTTATTATCCAATGACATATCCATATATTCATGGTTAGTTTAGCGATAAATTTAACATAAAAACTACACATATTCTTAGATCAAGAAATACTTCTAGGTTGGGATAAAATAATGGATTTTTAAGATAGGACAAAAGTATTTAATCCTATCATTTTTAATATCAAAATTTTTTCATATTTTATACTGATATTGTTATTGCACCAGAAATGGGCTGGAGAGGTCCGATGGATAACACTTTGGGGAAGAAAAATGAAGTTAAAGTAAACTAAACGAACTCCATGTTATAAGTTATTAACAAACATTTTTAAAAAAAATATTGCATAGTTTTGACAATATTGCTCTTGCGCAATATTGTCGCTATCCTGCTATTGTAGGATTTCACTTAAATGCCTATATTCTGTTTATCTACTGCTGTGGTTACCCTGGTGGACTAACAAATCCTAAATAGATGGCCTTGCTGCTGAAGACGAAAAAGTCTGTGACGTCCAGCACCAAAGAGAAACTTTCAGAGCGATAAATAGACAGATGTTTTTTAATATAAAACTGATTTTAGTAATATTTTCAATTAAATTTAAAATAAATCCTTTTCTGAATTCATATTAAAACATTTTTAAGTTTTATTAACACAAATTGTCTATCATTTAATTTGTTTACTGTTTAACTTATTTTCTGTTTTGCAAAGTTTCAACATTTTAATTAAAAGGGAAGATTTGAGAAATTTTTAAATAAATATTATCAAATTCATTGAAATAATTATTTTACTATTTATTGACAGATATTTCAATTCACAAATTCCACATTTTTTTCTGTTTTTGTAGATATAAATTTACTTGTCAAGAGCAAACCAAAATTGTGTATATAATTAATGAAAAGTTTATTTTATTTTTAAAAATATACTAAATATCTCTTCATTCACTACCTGATAGCTATTTTATTCCAATAGAATGTAGGCAAATAGTTAAAATCAATTATTTCTGGTACATTTACATAAATTACAAATAGAAAAAATATATTTTGTTTTTTATATTAGGAAATATCTTTGTTTGAACATAAAATTGCAAGAGAATTTCAATTAAATGTAAAATATTTTTAATAAAAATATTTTTTTCGGTCTGATTTATAAATAAAATAGCATCAAGTTATAAAGTTCCTTTAACGATAAACTTAATCTAATTTTTCATTCAAATGCAATCATTTAAAAACTTATTCTTTAGATTTCTTTAAATTACTAATATATATAATTTCCTATACGTTTGAAGTACAAATATATTTCCAGAAAATTAACTTTTAGTTAGGAATATGACATAATAATCTGGAATATGACATAATAAACTACCTCTATTCAGATTTTTAAGGAACTCATAAGTGCTATTGAGATCTAAAGATCCGATAAGATCTAATATCTAATTTACCAATTCCAAAAGGGACGATACCGTTAACCGGAACATTTAACTTTAAAAGATTACAGTGGAATGGTTAAGGAAGCCTTTAATAAAAATGCAGCGAAATTATTAACGAGCCTTTCATAAAATGCAGCGAAACTGTCATGGAGGCATTTAATAAAAATATAATGAAACGGTTAAGGGAATCTTTAACAAAAATACAGTGAAACGGTCAAGGAGCCTTTAATAAAAATGCAGCGAAACTGTCAAGGACGCCTTTAATAAAAATATAATGAAACCGCTAAAAGAACCTTTAATGAAAATACAGTGAAACGGTCAATGAGGCCTTAATAAAAATATAATGAAACAATTAAGACAACCTTTAATAAAAATGCAGCGAAAATGTCAAGGAACCTTTAATAAAAATGCAGCGAAACTGTTTAGGGGGCCTTTACTAAAAATATAATGAAATGGCGAAGGGAACCTTTAATAAAAATGAAACGAAACTGTCAAGGAGCTTTTAATAAAAATATAATGAAATAGCTAAAGGAACCTTTAAAAATACAATGAAACGGTTAAGGAGCCTTTTAAAAAATATAATGAAACGGTTAAGGTAGCCTTTAATAAAAATGCAGTTTAACGGTCAAAGAGGCCTTCAATAAAAATCTACTATTTCATTGGTTTTAAAAAGAAATGGAAGATAAGACAATTTAGAATAAATATTCGAACATATTTCACCTGATGTGTAACAGTGCAGCATTATTTTCTAAGGAAGTACACAAAATGAAAAATTATTACCGCTAGTAAATAATTTTTCATTTTGTAAAATAATTTTTCATTTTGCAGCGTAAATAATTATTACTGCTAGTAAATAATTTTTCATTGATACTTACAACGAAAATTGCATTTAATTGAAATAAATTAAACGAAGTTCATTTTATTAGTTAGTGACAATTGTTTTTAAATGTGTCTTGGCATTTATATAGGATTACTCACTAGAAATGCCAAAAATTCTCTGTTTACTGTTGTGCTAATAACATTCTCGTTAGAATATTATCGTCATAATAGAATATTCAATAGGCCACTTCAGGTATTGATGATATTTCTCGATACATCAGAATAAGGGCCATTCCAATGTAAGATGAGATGTTAATGAGAACAAAAATCAATATACCAAATGGCTATGCATAGCTTACATTCTATCCTAAAACGATCTTATCTAATGGCCTATCCATAAATTCGTGGTCAATTTACCGAGAAATTTAATATAAAATTCTTAGTTCTTTAAATACCTCAATGTTGTGGTGAGATAATGCAGTCTTAAGATAGTATAAGGGATTAAACTATTTAATCCTACTATAATGTCAAAGGTCCTTCATATTACATACAGATATGGTTATTGCATTTATTTTTATTGCACCAGAAACGGGCAGGAGAGGCCTGATTGACAGCAAACTGGGGAAGAAAATATAAATTAAAGGAAACTAAATGAACTCCAGATTATATGTTAATGATAAATATCTTTTGAATGAATGTGCATTCGCATTTTTGTAGGAATGTACACTAGAAATTACATTATTTTCTAATTAATTACAAGGTTCTTCTTTTAAAAAAATCCACTTTAATTAATAAAATTTAAAAAAATAAATTCGTTACAGCTAATCTTTGATTAATCTGATTTAGAAAAATATGTTCATTATATCCAGAAAATATTTTTTTACTGTAAGGTATGTATAAACTATTACATTGACTACATTTGGCTTAACACGTAATACTCTACTGGCCATTAAAATTGATACACCAGGAAGAAATGCAGATAACAAAATGATATTTACTGTACAAATATATTATACTTGGAAATAACAAGTGATTAAATTTTCAAAACATTTGGGTGCATAGATCCTGAGAAATCAGTAACCAGAACATCCCCTTTGGCAGTAATAATAGCAATTATACGCCTGGGCATTGAGTCAAACAGAGATTGCATGGCATATACAGGTACAGATGCCCAACATGCTTCAACACGATGCCACAACTCATCAATCGCAGTGACTGGCGTATGATAACGAGCCAGTTGCTCAGCGACCATGTACCAGACGTTTTCTATTGGCAAGAAATCTGGTAAAGTGCAAGTCAGGGCAACTGCCGAATATTTTCAAGGAAAGACCGAACATTTTCAAGACGTTGCAACCACACGTACTTGATACACTTTCAATGAAGTGTATCAAGTACGTGTATACTGTGACATCTCGGCCTATATTAGAACTGTAAATATTCCTGTTTTGCAATTTTTGTTTTTCCATGTATGTAACCATAATATTGTTTTATTTTAAAAAAAATCTAAATTTTTGGCAGAAGGCATCAGAAAAATTGATTCTTGGTATGGATAGACAAAATGTTGACCTTTAAAAGCTTTAATTTTTACTATCTCAAATTAAATTGCAGTATAAAGACAGTTTTTGTTTTATAATTAACTAATTTATGCTGTTCTCTTTAAATTTTAAAGAACCTTGAATGAAAAAAATTAATTAAATATATTAAGGACAAGATGTACATTTCATTTCTCTAAATTTTTAGGGAAAGTGCTTTTAAAAGTTAAACCATAAGCATATTTTACTAGGTTGCTGCATTCTATTTCATGGAAGTGCTTTAATAACGAAAAATGTTCTTTTAATAATTATCTAAATCTGGAAAATACAAACATTGACCAATATTGGTTTTGATTAATGCAGTTGTTTCGTATGCATTTTAATATGTGCCCTGTAATATGTTCTATTATTTTTTTCTTTGTTCTAATACAGCTGTCAAACACTTAGACAATTGTCTTGAATGCCTTAAGGCTAGCGCTGCATCGATGTTACTCACTTAGCACTACCCAGGAAGTGTGTGTAGTTTGAAATTAAACTACGGACGCGGAGTAAAATTACCTTCGCACCACTCTACGATCATACCGGGACCTATAGTTCAAAATGGATTCCGAACTACTACAAACATCTATGGCACCAACGGGACTCGAGCCCGAATCCTGTGGTGCCACGCACAACTGCGCTAGCAACTCTATTATTCAGGCCCATATGTTCTATTACAAAGAATAAAACTTCAATAGGAACACTAGGATACTCATAAACAAATTTTTATGTTGGGAGGAGAGAAAAATATGACATTTCTTTGCTGTTAATTGAATTATTTTAATTAACTGTTACTCTAAACTCAATGTCATGAAGATCATTCAGAATTTTTTTATGATACAGTGCAATTATTCTCGAATAATCTTTTAACTGGCATTATATGAACTACTTCTTTAAAAAGGGAAAAAGAAGAATCTGAATCATAAATACGTTAGCAGAAGAAGTAAGAGTTTTATTATTACAGGCCATTCCTAGAATATAGCTCCCTTTAAAATCTAAATATATATTTTATATGAATTTCATAAATTGTAAATGTAACTATTTTATCTTCAGGTGAATATAGAAAATTTATGAATCTTAAAAGGTGTTTAGAGACTGTTCAATTTTGGGGACTAATATTTAAAGTTGAACAGATGTTTCTTAAAGTTCTAACTAAAAGTACTAAAGTTACTGTTGCAAATATTTTCAAATGAAGCTTATATTCATGTAATGGTATTTTTATATTGAAGAACTGAATGTTAGAGAAAGTAAAAAATCTATCTTTTATATTGTCCCTGCTTTTCTACAGAAAACTTTAGTAAAATTTTATACACACTCTAACAAGCGTAACAGAAAAGTTTTCTATACAATTACATCAAAAGCCTATTTTTAAATTTTAAATTTTATTCCTCACTGTGCATGTGTTTACTATGACTATCAGTTTAATGTGAAAAGTAAAATTTACGTAGTGTATAGTAAATCATACTTCTTTTTTATGTGCTTCCGTCAGCAAAAATTGATATTTTAAACACAAAAAGAGCCATTTTAAATATGAACAAAACTACTATTTTCTATATGCAATTCCAAACATCGAAAGAATAACAAGTATATGATCCGTTAATATTTGAATATACAAACACTAAGCAAATATTGACATTTTTACAGTTATTACTTTCCGTAAAAAAAAATATCTGGAAAGAAAAGTAGCAACTCTGGTAATGAAATAAAAACTGAATTCTTCAAATGGAGAGCATTCTTCAACTTTTTTTTTCCTTATTAGACAAGTATGTTTAAATAAATAAAAAATATTCTTTTTGTTTTCCCAGTTATAACACAAGAACTCTAATGTCGAAAATATAATTTTCTTTTTTAATTTTTGTTTGAAATGCCATAAAAAATTAATTTAAGAGGAAAAAAAAAAAGAAAGAAACAGAATCACGAAATGAAATGCATTAAACATAATTTACAGTTAATTTGGAGTTACATACATTCTGTTTATTTTTGTGAAAAGTAGAAACAAATTCTTTCTGTTGCATTTAAGTCACAAAACAAGAATTCATTTGCAAGAGATCAAAAGAATCTCTTCTAAGAAATTAAATCAGAGATCTGCCAAGACAAATCAGCAAAAGGAAAAAAAAAAAAAAAATAAGAGCATTAAAAAAAAAATGCAGAGAAATTGACTACATCTTTGATTAGTTTTGAAATTTGATTTAGAATGAAATCAATAGTTTCCCTTTTGGTCTTGGAAACGGATCTAATTTAATTTACTGCCTTCCGAAGTAGAAATCAAGTTAAAAGGATTGCAAAACATATTTACCATAAAATAAAGACTAATCTGAAAAAACTAATCTTCCATTTTTTTTTTTTTTTTGCTTACTGATTTAAGTCACATGATTAAAAGAAAAAAATTCTCTACGATAAATTATCAAAAACATGTTTGTAAAATTAAATATACATAAATCTAAAATTTTAACTCAACAGTTTTTTTAAATCTAACGATATCAACATTGATTTGAATCCAAGAACCTTATTTCTATAAAGTAAACAAATACGAGAAAATAAATTCAAGCGTTAATTATAAATTCATATTGTTTGCCATTTTCATTGGCAAAATGTCTGTTTCTTTTTATGAAATTCAGCTTCTCGTTGAGATATTGTTGTGAATCTGGAGGTCTGAAGATTAGCTTCTGAATCATGTATTCTGAAGAATATAATCTAATATCCTATTCCATGAAAAGATACAATTACATTATTATAATTAGGATCTGACTTTTTTTCAGCAGATGGTTAACTATCTAGCCTCTGACATCATGGACCTCAGGTACGGTTCGAATCCTAGATAGATAGATATTTATTTGTGGTTCGGAATCCACCTTAAACTGTAGGATCGCAAATTTAATTAGCCCAATTCTTGCAAAATGGGAGAGTAGAACGATAAAACAAACTTTTCAGCAGATGTTTAAAAAAGTAACACTTCTTCTAAAATTTAGAATGATCAATTGTTGAAATGTTCAAGAAAAGGCTGCTTTAATCCGTAATACCTAAAAAAACATTGCCAAGTTTTGTTTGTAGCGGATACTAAGACAAATATTATAAGTAACAAAGTTCCATAAGATAGAAACTTGAAGATCGTCTAAATAGAGATCAGTGGTTTGATTTTATATTAATATTTGAAATATGAATCATCAATCCTAAATATATAATTGAATTGAATACTTTTGTATACTTCTGATCTAGCGAATCAATCAGAATCACAACAGTAAACCTCATTTGTACAACAGAAATTAAATGTATACGGAACTTAACGTAATATAATTAAACAAATGCATTTACCTAAATAACTACACAGGAGATTTGCAACGTCCCATTCTAAGTATCACTACTGAACCATTTCGAAGGCAGTAACGCATTGATATGCATCGCTAATGAATCTTTCTCAAGATAGGAATTGCTCATGCTAGCCGGCTATTTTCAGTTAATCGGAACTCAATCCTGTATTCATTGGAAAGCCAAAGGAAGCCGCCTTATCTTGAGAGGACAACCCTCCGCGGAGCATCATCTATTCAGTCCAATTTCCGTTCCGAAAGAGGTAACCGTTAGGCTTAGTACAGCCGGGGAAGTGATTCGATTCTTCTTTCGAATGAAAAGTTAGAGGCAACGAAAGTCACCCAAAGCTCTCAAGATTTAAGACCTGTGAGAAATTGATTCTCGTGCTATAATAAATTTCCCGAGCAGAGGTAAGTCTATTCGAGTGCAATGTTTGTGTATAAGAAGTTTAAGGGGTAATTCGATGTGAACGGTGTTATATGCATTTTTGTAATGAAATATAACAGGGATTATTTTTGTTGGTATTTATAATATTTAATCATACATAGACAAGTTCTTCTTTGATTAAAATAATATTTACTTTTTGAATATTTATGGAGTAAAGTTTTTAAAGCAATGAAAGTAGAAAATGATTATAAGTATAACATATTATAATAGTTAAATATTAAATTTTCAATGCCGTTTTCTTTGTTTTTATATCTTTTACAAAAAAATATAGTTTTAATTTTAAATGTATATCTTCCATTTAAGATTTTCAATATAATTTTCTAAAACAAATTACAAATGTGAAATTTTGGTGAAATCTTTTCAATTTTTAAAGTTATAAACGAGTAATACTAATATGATCCAGAAACTGAAGTCCTTACCTCATTTGTAGATCAATAATAACTTGCCTACACTCAAGGTAAATCGAATGATCTTTACGTTACTTCTGTACTGTACTAAATATTTCCATGATTGTAATGCATTACACCATGTCCGGCCATTTAACAGTCATTTACCTTCAAGAAGAGTTTAAATTGCATCTTTGTGACTTGTTAATTAAGAAAAATCACTACCGAAAATAGAGCTCATAATTAACGGATTTCGGGATACTGCGTAACGAAGCTTGAAATGAAATGCAAACATGTCAGGGAACATATTTATTATTATGTGCTGCTTAAAATGTGCTTGAGCATTATGATATGCATAGAGTTTGTTTGTTAAAACAAGGAAACTTGACATATTTTGCCTTACTTGTTCCTATTTGGAAAATTTTTTAAAAGGGTTTGGAGTTTGGGAGTACAAGAATCGATATTCAGTTAAGGAAGGATGTGCTTTAATGATCTTTAAATATAATTTTTGGCTAATGTCTATTAAAACTCATCATACAGTAAAGGGGTAAGATAAATATGAACATTTAAAATTATTTACAAATTCCCTCTAAATCTTAATGTTAACGTTTTCCCAGTTGAGCTGAAACAGTGCTATAAATCATTTTAGAACCGGATTTGTAATGACTATTAAATAAATAACAATAATCGACGTGTATAATTGCTTATACTATCCTTAAGTATTTTGATAATAGTAGGCCTAATTGTATACAATATGGTGGCGATTAAACAGAAACTGTTGTTGTATTTTCCTTCCTCAGGAGAGTATTTTCTATAAGATGTTTTCTGAAATCATGCAGCCTAGTCGGCCCAGTGATCTTTGTCTGCAATCTTTATATCTTCTATTTTTTTCTTTCCATAATCAAACTGCAGATCTCATTGTTTTCGAACCAGAACGTAATGGCTTGTTATCTTCATGCATTTTTCGTATTTGTTCTTATATTTCGGTACACAATTTTACTTATTAGTGTTTGTTCACGTCAATAGCACTCACACATGTTCTCTTACACAAGTGGACTGTATGTTTAATCACACTCACACACTAACACAATAAAAAACCACAGGTTTAAGACTTAATAAGAACATTTATTTACACGACAGTCACAGCCACTCGCAGCCGTGCTGTTCTCTCTTGCCGATCTGTCATTACACTACTCAGACTCGGACTTATGCGCACGCATGCGCATTTGTATACGTATACTTTTTCGCAGCTAGGGGTATCCTTGCGCGTAGGCGCGAACATACCACCCGGCGTTGACATGTTCACATTCAACTCTTTAAGAATTCAAATATTCACAAAATTCTGAAATTATTCACTTATACACTGATCACACAAAAAATACACAATAGAAAGAAATACATTTTCCTAAAAATATTCACACAATAAGCAGATCACAAAAAATACACAATGAAAAGAAATACATTTTCCTAAAAATATTCACACAATAAGCAGATCACAAAAATACACAATATAAAAAATCAATTTTCTTCAATAACCATATACCCTGGCATGAATGTTTGTGGTGGTTCGGAATCCACGCTAAACTGTTGGTCCCTGGTCTGTTTGGCCCAAAGTGTGCACAAAATGACCGTAGAGCGACAAACCAAAACCAAACCTCAATAACCAAACAATTCTCAATTTCTTCTGCACTCTTAAACTTAAATAAAGATTTGAGAAACACTTTTAATTCTCTATTGACACCAACAAAATTTCGGCCATTGTCACTATACACTTTTTCAGGCTTACCTCTTCCTTGCTATAAATCTTTTAAGGCTTTCTAAAAATGCTGTAGTAGTTAAATCATTTACAATTTCAAAATGTAAGCATTTTGTAAAGAAGCATACATATATACACACAAATATCTTTTTGCCTGTTTACTTCGTCCGGTGAAATTTTTGATTTCAAACGGACCACAAAAATCCACACCTACCCGATTAAAGACACGAGTAGGAGTCACTCTGGCAGCTGGTAGATGTCCCATAATTTGATTGGAACCTTTTGAATTTATTTTTACAAGTTATGCAATTAAAAATTATCCTTCAAACAGTATTTCTACCTCTTACAATCCAAAATCTATTTCGTATCAAAGATAGGGTTGTTTCATCAACTGCATGAAAATATAAAGCATGATAATGATTAATAACAATAAAAGTAAAATTATGTTTAGCAGGAATAATTAGTGGACATTTTTGATTATAGAGTAAGTTAGAGTTCTTGAGTCTTCCACCCACTCTTAATAATCCTTCATCATCTAGAAATGGACACAAATTTAACAATTGACTATTGTTCGGGATAGAAGTACCCTTCTCCAAGCTTTGAAGTTTTTTATGAAAGTAGTTCTCTGAAAGTTTTGTAAATGAAGAACAGTTATGAATAACATCTAAAGGCTCCACAATATGAGTCACGGCACGCATTTGATTTGCTGCTGACAGCTTCAGTTCACTCGAAATCATATCCTCGTCCTTTGATGTAAGATCTCCATCCACAAGCCGCACCGGATCTCCAGGGTACTCGCTGTTCACTAAAAATGTTGTTTCACTCCACCATAACTCATTCTCTTGAAGTTTATCTGCATGTAGACCACGGGAAATGATGTCGGCACTGTTCATTTCAGAAGGCACAAAATTCCAGTTTTTGGCATTCGTAAATAGCTGTATTTTTGATACGCGATTAGACACAAATGTTTTTAAATAACACGGTTCTTTCATTATCATTTCATTTCTCTTTATCGAGGCCTGGATAATTTTCTAATCTGTCCACAAAACAGTTCGCGACACATCACTTTTTAAAGATGTTTTCACTTTGTGCACTAATTTGGATAGCAGCAAGGTAGCACAGAGCTCCAATCGAGGAATTGAAATAGTTTTGATCGGGGCTACTCGAGATTTGCTTGCAATTAGTTTCACAAACACTTGCACAGAAGCACTGCAAGATTTTAAATAAACCACTGCTCCACAGGCGACTTCACTAGCATCTGAGAAGCCATGAAGTTCGATGCATATCGGTTCACTGATCTTGTATCTTGGAATTTTAATGTTGTTGATAGTTGTTAAAGCTATAAGAAATTCCTGCCATTCCTCAAGTTCTTTTTAGGCAAATTATCATTCCAGTCCAGTTTGATTAGCCACAGTTTCTGCAAGAAAATTTTTGCCTTTGTCACAATAGTGCCAAGCAAACCCAAAGGATCAAAAATCTTTGCTACGGTTGATAACACTGCACGCTGCAATTTTTTTTGACTGGGGCAAATGTTTATGGTTCTATACATTTTTTTAATATCAGCCGAAAATGAATAAATGTGCTTACGAAATCTAACCATAATTGAAAAAAGGTCGTCTTGTATTACCTCCGTTGTATTGTAAAGAATTAAGCGAATTTCCTTATGTTGTAAGGAAGACACGTTAAACACGACACGATGCTCAGTATTTTGATTCATACGTTTGCATGCTGGGTGATCTGTGTTATAAGAAAAAAAAGATTTGGCTCTGGCAGTTGTTCGGAGACTTAGCGGCGCTCAACTTTTCAGCCCCTGCTTCTCGTAAATAGATGGTACACCTTTGTTTTCTGATGTATCAACAAGTAGATAGTTATATATTTTTGGGGGTTAAAATAGCTTAATGTCAAGTGACGGGACATTTCCTATGCATTTCGCTAAGGATGGAGGTCGTCTAGGACGATTATCCTGTTCGTATAGTTTCATACCAGCATAGAGCAGGAATTTGCATTCATAAGTTTTACTCGTTCATGGCGGTGAGATATCGGACATAAATTATTTTATTTATCTCAAGCAATACTTCTTCCTAAAATAAACTCGTACTTGATGGCCATGGGGCTAGCGCTCTGGCGCTTGGTACCATAGGTTTCGGGTTCGAGTCCTGGCGATTCCATGGACGTTTTTATTGGTTGGGAATCCACTTTAAATTGTAGTAGATCACTAGGGCTAAACGGCCTGTTTAGCCCTCGTGTGCATGAGATTACAGTAGAGTGGCAAACCAAACCAATCCTGAAATAAATTGGTGTTCAGTGAAGGTTAGCCGAACTCTATTTTTGCTATTCTTCGCTATGAACCTCGTTTAGAAAGTCAAAATAAGCGAAACTTGAATGGTGGACTAAATGTTTCTCGTTTATTGATTTTCACTGCTCCCAACGATATATTAAAATTAATCTCACCTTGCAAAATTCTAAACTTTACCAAGCGACTGCAGTTGAACTCAAATATGTAAGAAACAAAATCTTAGTCTCTTGAGAGACGTAAAGCATTTTTAAACAAAGTCAGTTTTATCTGAATACTTATTTATTGATTTTCTTATAATGCTTGAACCTTATAAAAATTTGAATTTTTTCTATGTAATTTTTGAAGCCCGATCTTTAGTTTGCAAGGACAGCTGCAAAGGTGAAGGAACTATGTGACAAAGAGTTACAAAAATTGAAAAAATTCGATTAAAAAAATGTTCCGAAATTATTTAAACAAAGCATGTAATGTTAAAATTCTTTCCTTCAGTTATCCGACGTTTGTCAAAGATGGTTATCTAAACTGCCCTGTAATACCAAACATCCACAATTCACCGATTGCTCCAATAGCCTAAAATAAGGTTTTCATAGAATACTCACCGAGCTAAAACAATATATTCAAACTGTGTTTCTCCACATACATACACATATAGACAATAAAGTGGATCCAAAATGGGCCAACTGCCAAAAGCAAAATCGTTATGTTAAATCTGTCTTCAGTTACAGTTTGTAAAAAAAAGTACGAAATCATAACTCGAAATTTACGTACATTTAAGCATTAAAGCTCGTATTTTAACCAACTTTTTAATGGTGATACATGCCACAAAACCAGTACTCACAAATAGTCCAATATAATAGAATAATTCCAGTTTGATTTACAGCAATTTTATTGGAATATATTATTCACCATTACAATAAATTAAACCGTCCCCTCTTGCACAGCCAAGTATATCTTTAAGCGATTAGAATAATCTCATTTGCAAAATATTCATTGCAATATGTATCTATAATTTCATCATACAAGCGCAATTAAAAAATAATAAAATGCGAAAGAAAAACATCCTAACCATAAACAAATAAAGGGCAACCATCAAGTAATAGAATATTCAATAAGAATGATTTAAGATTTAAATATGTAATCTTAGATATGTCAAGAAAAATTTCAGAGAATGGTATTTTCAAAAGGAACGAAATTTAGCAATTTCGTAAATGAGGTAAACATTAAATAAAATTTCGATTTCTACTAAAAGTCAATTGACTTTTACTTTTTGTACTTTTTTAATGTTAATTAATCAGGCAAATAACGATGAACCATCGTCCGTGAGCTGTTATGATCGACGATTTATTGTTTGTCAATTCAAAAAATAATTAGGTATCAGTGTTTGTAAAACAGCACTTAAGTTTCAAAATATTGGTGTGTATGAGTCAATAACCGCAGTAAAAAAATTCATGCAGAGAAACTGGTTATTATGGCAGAGTTACTGGAAGAAAATATTTCGTGACAAAAAAAAAGTCCGTGGTTTTGATTTTTTTTTAAGAACTTATCTTCTTGGATGAGAGTTAGTTCAACACTTTTTCATCAAGCTATATCTAGGCGAGTGGAAAAGGGGTGAAAAAGCAACGTACAAATGCATCCAAAGCGTCTTCTTTCAATAAGTGAAGTATGCAGAAATGTCTTTGCGATTGTAGGAGTGTCTCTCAGCTCTCTTCAGTAGGAAATTCGGTCATTATATATGGAAATATGGATCCTAATATGTGCTTTGATATATTAAATTATGATTAACATTCAAGTGTTGCAAAAATGGGATTAATTTGTAATCCTGCAGTATGATTTAAATCAATTTTTTTAAAATATATCATTTACCATTACAATAAATTAAACCGTCACCTTTTGTACAGCCAAGCATAACTTTGACGCAATTTGAGTGATCTCATTTACAAAATATTTATTGTAATATGTATTAATTTCATCATCCAAAAGCAATTAAAGTATTGTAAAAAAATACAAAACAATTCCTCCTAACCATAAATAAATAGCAACCATCAAGTGATAGAATGTTTAATAAGAATGCTTTTTAAGTTTAAAATATGCTAAACGTATGTGAAGTTAAAATAATAATAATAACGCAACCGAAGGGGCGAGAATTAAATTTAACTGGAGTTGAAGTTTAAAGCAACGATCGATGAAATACGAATCGTTAGCAAATTATCTAGAATTTTGTACAAATTTGTGAAAGTAATACGGTTCACCAATGGGATTTATTTGGATTACTATCCAAGTTCGTAGCTTCCCATACAAACAAAACTTCGAGATCTCTGTTAGTAGGCTGGAATAAAAAGGCATGTTCTGTTTCCTTCCTGAAAAAAAGTTCTCTTAGGGTAAATCAACTGCATTGTAAAGGAGTCCTCAACACTTTCTAAGTACCTTCCATTTATGCAAAAAAGAACTCCGTGCCTTTGAATGGATACTCTTTGTTAGATACTTTTTTTTTGTTTGATCAGTATTATGGAAGATGCATTATCCTGAATAGATCTGGAAATGAAATTCGCTCATAGTGCTAGAAATTTGTATTTAGGAAGAGACAAAATATGTATAAATGATCTTATTTCTGGCACCTCTACAAAACGAGAATATCCAATATGCTTTTCGTAATTTTCAGAAAACAAATGTTACTTCAACAGAACTCTGTGAATTTTAGGAAGAAAATGAAAAACATCTTTTTTAACTTTTTAATTGTTTAATTTTATCGTTTATCATATTAATTTTACCGAAGAGAAGAGCTTCCTGTTGCAACCATTTAAAAAAAGTTAAACATTTTCTAAATTTTAGATACTTATAGACATCAATGAATTATTTTTACTTTGAATAATAATATTATGTAATACATAAATACTGCCGATAGTGTAAAATCGAATTAGCACGCTTATTACGTAGACACATACACACAAGACGATTTAATTGAAAAGTATAGAAATTCTGAACTTTTAAAAGCAGTTTTCACAAAAAATCCTCAATACTTCAGACAACTTTGAGCAACATTATAGATCGATGGGAGGGTTTTAACAATGTTCTTGAATCAAAAATACATTAGAAGAAGCCGATCAGGATTTCCCCTTATTTGAGTTTGCACAAATTCTGCTTAACCGTACTTGCAATATTCAAAGTGAAATTCTTTATGCAAAAATCGATGATCTCGCTACTAACAGTGAAGTTTTTATACCTGATATTGTTTCTAATGGAATAATAATTTGAATGCAGAAGGGAGCTAACGCTTCCATGAGGATGATAGTGAATGTGAAGAAAAATCATTATCGTTAGCGAATGTTCTGAAATCCATAAATCATTTTTTTTTTTTTTTGCAACTTTCGAAGAATCACACTGATATTTAAAGAATTTTAGGGTTGTTTCAAGGAATGTTGTTTCAAATTGCTTACTTAATACATAATTATATTAAAGTGTTAAATAATAAAAGCTTAAATATTTTCTTTTTCTCAGCCAGAACTTCTCTGAACTGGAAAATGTAAATAATAATATTATAAAAATTTTAAATATTAACAAACCAGTTTAGTATATAATGAAAAGCATATCTTATATTTTTTATAATGTAAAAACATTCCTTATTCTCACAGTATAACTTAATACTGATGTTTTTTGTTAAATATATTATTAATAAACATGATATAAGAATTGTTAAAAGAATAAAACTATATTAAATAGTAATAAAAATAATAACTTTAACATTTCAAAAACATTTAGGAAGTATGAGATTAATTCGGAAAGTACTTCTGATAAATAAAACAGGAAGAGAAGAAATATTTAAATCATATTAAAATAAATGTTATCTGCATTTCATAAAATAAGTTACTTCTTTATAAAATACAAATTACTAATTAAAATAAGTAAAAGAAGAAAAATGATGCAAACTAAGACAGATAATTACGTTTGGGTGAATTTGAATTTATAGGGCATCTAAATGCCAATATTAAAAAAAAAGTCGCACATACCTATGAATTAACTAAATATTCAATATATTAAACAAATTACGCCCTTAAAATATGTTGAATATAATTTAAATATTAGTTAGATAAACTTTATATGCATATATTATTAATATATATATTACTTTTTTTAAAACTTATAACATATTAATCTAATTTATTTAGAAACATGTATTTCAAAATAGTTAAATCATGTATCAAAATTCTTAAAAATCTATATAATATTCAATTTATCCATCGTGTCTATTGGGCATGTTGCAATTTTACACAAAGTAGAATGAAATTTTTATACTTATGCTTGATCATAATTTTTTTTTTTTTTTTTATTCTTAGGGAAGAATTAATAGGGAAGAATTAATAAGAAACAAACCCTCATTTTATTTAAAAAGGATTACCGAAAGGTATTTAAATAATAGCATATTTCTTGTAATTAAAAATGCTTGCACAGAAAATAAAAATAAGAATGGGAAGGAAGACTTTGTATGAACTTAATGAATAATTCTTGCAAACTTGTTTTGAAGAATAATGCCTTTTATTTCATCATATATTTATTAACAAATATTTTTTAAATAATTAACAACATGTTAATTAATCTTATTATGCTACCTTATACTAAGCATCTCCTCCCAAAAAATAATAAATACAATTATACTTATTAGACATTTATTAGTGTGGTATTATATTAAAACTTTGTGTTAACCGTTATAAAAAATTTTCACTGCAAAAGATTCCCAGATTTTTTAAAAAGTAAAATGAGTACTTTTCAATATTTTTCCAGTGATTTCAATTTACCAATGAGGTAAATAACTTAAATTTAGAATAAAATTTGTTATTTTCCAAGTCGGAAACAAAATTAAATGCATTTAAAGATTATATCCTTCATTAAATTATACAATCCCCAAAAATGAATGACTTCATAATTAATAAGTAAGTTAATTACTAAATTGACAATAAAATTCGTATTCTCAACAAATTGTATTAGTAATTTAAAATTCTCACAAATTGACTTCACATTTTAAAGCATTAAGGTAATAAATTAAATTTCATTTTTATTTTGTAAAGTTATACATATTACCTAGTACATTGTTTTATGTAATAAAAGAATTAGACAAAAACATAAAGGAAAATCATCGATTATTAGATACACAACACTATAGACTAATATAAATATCTTTTTTTTTTACTTCAAATAAAATCTTTATAAACATTAGCATTAGCATTAAAAATTGGTAGAAGTAGAATATAATTTACTATGAAATAGAATGTCTACGTGAAATGATTTCGTTATAAATCCCAAACATATTTTTTTTTACCTGATAAAGCATGTGTTTCAAATTTTATGATCGAATTTATGCAGATTTCAATACGATATTATGGAATGGGTTGCATGATAAATACAAAGCACAATGGAAATTAAATTCAAAATTTTGTTTATGTAATAATTTATTTTCAAAAGGGTCAACTGTCTACACACAAACATAGAAAGAGAGCTTTCTTATCAATTCTCTTGCCTCTTCTTTTAATTTTTTAAAATGTTATTAATAAGAAATAAAGGATTAATTATTGATTAATTTTACCAATGGGACCTTTACTAACTGATTATTTTCGATAGAATTCTTAAAAGTGCAAAAGTAAAAATGTAGCTCAAATGTTAAAAAAAAAAATTTATTAAAAACTGTAGTGTATTGAATGTCAGTGATGGAAAAAAAATCAAATTCTAACTTTAATTTATTTTTAGGTTACATATTTTTACAAATGCATAGATTCTTTTAATGCGCCGCATACAACAGAATAAATATTTTCTAGCTCATTTTAATAATTATATTTCAGATCTCACCCTTCTCTAGCAGCCAATTTGGCTGCTCAGGAGGCAAATGAATTCACCAAAGGATGGAGTTTCAGGTCATTCAAATGTTGTTAAAAAAGATTTTATCAGGGTCAAAGTACAGGCAAAGTTGCCTCCATTTCTGGTTTCATTTGGACATTGATTTTTTACGAGGCATGTTCTTTCATGAGCGCCATCTAATATAGGATAAATGAATGTAAATCTCTATGCATAAAATATATAAAGAATAAAATATTTTATCTAATATTTTTTTACGGTATACATATACTTTACTGCATTCGATATTGTTTTTACCATTTTATATGTGCTGGTCATGACAAAGAACCGGCTGTATGTTGTACAATTATGAAATACATGTGAGAAAAAGTTGTTTTATCTAATATGAATTTATTTGTTATTAAAGGTATGTTCATCAAGGAAAAACTACTGTTAAACTATAGTAAGTCTAAAGAAAGTTTTCACTGCCTTCCTCTTCGTAGATATTCTCCTGCCCACATATAGTATGTTCATATCGTTAAGGCATTCAAAATGTGTAACACTTGCAATTTAATAAACCTTTCAATTTTCCTACTGTCATCCGATGCAATTAAGAATAATGCCACTTATAGCATTTGCAGCGTTGTAATAACTTTTACTGGACATTTTAATTTTACAAAATGTCTGGCCAGCATATCAATGAAATTCAGACATTCTAACAATTACTTCTGCACCTAAAATTTAGATATTCTAAATTTATTTATTTCACTTAAAATTAGTAATTGACTAATATAATTCGCATTATACGTCTCAATTTTTAAAGAAGAATGATGTTAAAAAAACATAAAACTAAATCTTTGAAAATTGTAACCTAAAACATTCAATGCTTAAATTCTAAAAATGATTTCGTGATTCCAAAAAGACAATTTTATTTCTCTCTGAATCTTTAATCTCCACAGTTTCATTAAGCACTTTCATAAAAGGGGGTGAACACCGAGCACTCGTCTCAGTTCTAAAAATACACATCCGCCTTTAAGAACCTCCATTCCTGAGCCATTTATCAGGGAGGTGGGTGTTTGTTTTGGAAGTGTTTCTTCTTGTGTTTCCTCGGGCAAATATTTGACTTCGTCAATGATTAAGCGCGCTTATTCAGAAAGTGTAATAACTTGGAAGGAAACTGGTTGTTTTAAGACACTGCCGGTAAATATGCCATACATTTAAATATTCAACTGTCATTAAAAATTTTAATATGAAAAAAATGGTTTTATTTTAAAGAAGAATGGTAGAAGTTCTATATTTAATGTTTCTATGGGGTCAATTAGTCGTTACCGTTAAATAATACAAGCTGGTTTAATTGGGAGTACTAATTTCAGTTGAAATAAATGAAATAAATTAGAAACTTAATTATTCCTGAAGAAGCAATTAATTTGATTATAGATTGGCTGAATTCAAAATTTTTAATCTCAGCCCAGTGTAATAAACCAGCAATTGCTAAAGACTTATTGGATATAATTTTGAAATATTGGAGTATGGTATTGGTCAAATTTATCGTTTATATTGTTTCAAAATGCTTTTAATTTTTAAAAACATTAAGAAAGAAACTCTTTGATAAATTGCTGATTGTTTGAAAAACTTTCTTCATGAATATGTAGTATGAAATAATTAAGATTATCTGAACAAATTTTGCTATTCGTATCTACAGTACAAATTACAGTACAGTACTTTTATGTTTGATTTTTAAAAAAATTTTTACAATTTTTGTAGAATTTAAATTTTCTATATTCATTGAAAACTGAAGCAGAAAAAATGCTGAAAAAAAAATTTAAATAAAAAATTATGATACATACCTGAAAATTCGAATTACAAATCCAATATCTATATTCGGCCAGGAAACATTTTGAAGAATTAAAATAACTATTTCTCGCATACGAAATGCGTTGTTTGATATAAATAATTTGTTTGTTGCTTTTGAATTATGTTTTATGCTACTGACTGATGCTTATTTTGTATGCTTCCCATTAAAACAAGAGTACCACCCATATCATATGGATCTTTGATTGAAAGCGATGAGTAAAAGCGAGACGTTGTAAAAAGAAAGAGTAAAAGTAAGGATGAGTAAAAGTGAATTACGTAAAAAGCAAGAGTGCTTTTGGATGATATTGGTTCTTGGAGGGCTATAAAACACGGCGGCAAGTGTTTTCTATGGATGTTCCTGAAAGGATGAAACTGAGATATCTAGCACAACACTGAAAAAGTTGCATAATACCGACAATAAATTGTTATAATACATAAAGTTAGCGAAAGTGAAAATATATTAAAGATTTATATTTTATATATATTCATAACTTTGCAATGAAACCCTACACACTCAAAGTCAAATATTCAATTTGTTAAAGCTATGTATATATATTTTATATATAATTTTAATGATTACCTATATATAATTTATAAATTAAAAGGTTAAATCTATTTTTTCCAAGGTCAAAGAATTATTTTTGAAAAATGAAAGTTACATACAATTTATTTGTGCATTTCACTGATATTCTTAATTAAATACTGAAAGCTGCTTATTACGGTTCAATTAAAAATCAATTTTGTATACATATTTTAGGCATATATTATATAAATAAATATGTATATATTTATATATATAATTATTCAAAAGTTGAATACTATTATTATATGAAAAAATTAAATGAATTCATGCATAAAGCTTTACTGATTTAAGTAATTTTAAAATAATGTTTAGGTAGTTAAAATATCCCTCAAAATGTACTCTCAAAAAGTCAAATGGTCCCTTTTAACTATTGTCAACCTGAATAAGAAATCGACTTTTTACAGTCTTTTGTAAATTTGCCAATTTTTGTTTTGTGTTATTTATTCCTTCAATCCTTTTTTCCCATTATTTCGTTCTTGTTTTTTTATATGTTCCTTTTAACTATATGAGTTTTATGATATTTAATTTTTTTTATTTATTTTTTATCATGTACTTTTGTAAGCTTTGTGTGATATTTTGAAATACACGTTAACTCCTTGTAAATTTTAATAACAAGAAGAAAATTCTCAAAAAACCTTTTTTTTTCCAATAAATTTTGATGAATATTTTGATTTCAAACTCTAATAGTTCGAAAAGTTTGTTGTTTTAAAGATAAAAAAAATATTTAAAATTGGTCGATAAATGGATCAGGTGTCACAATTTTAAAAAACATTTTTTTAGTAATTTTAACTCCTTCATTAATAAAAGGAAATTTTATGTTCGGCAATTTCTGTCTTCTTTTCGGAAGGCCTATTTGGCAGCATATCAAAATGTTCATAATAATTTATTTTTTTTTTAGATTTTAATTAAACTCTCGATAACTTGAAGCATGCGGAAAGTTTTAATTGGCCTATTGTTCTCCCTCGAGTTGCCACGATTCTTTTGATACGCTTTGCGATCAGGTTGCAGAAGAGATATGTGCTTATGGAAATGTTTTCAAATTTAAGTAATTAAGGATATTAAATAATTTTTAAGAAACACTAACTATGAACTTTCAAGGTCATAATTTAAGAAGGTCATAACTATTGTTTAAGTTTAATACCGGAAAGGTTTAACATTTGTGATCGAATTATAATTGTAGAACATATGGGAATTAATGTGAATGCATGGACAAATCAGAAATGGCTACACTAATTTATCATTATTTCCTTAAAAATCTATAAACAGACTATCAGTCATTTTGTAATTCTCCTTTCATTTGATAGAATGAAGTAGAATATAATATCAATCAAATTTTCCATGTAGTAAATACATTAGTTTATCAGTGTGAAATTAAATGTTGAAGTTTTGTTGGAAGAACAATAGTTATTAAGATATTTTTTTCATTTCTACCTCTAAATAAATCATGAAATATTAAAATATTGACACAAGTAATTCCAGATAAAAAAAAAATTCTATTTTAAATATTCTAAACATCACCCATTGCTAATTTGAAACCTTTAAATTCTTGATTAACTGATTTAAAAATTGTTATTAAATATTTATTTAAAATTTTTCATTTTGCTTGGATGCATTAATTACAATTTTATAAAAATAATTTTAAAAAAAAGGAGCGTTGGAAATCTGAATTTTATTACACAAATAAATGATCAGAAACAATTTTTAACCAAAGTGTTCGAAAAAATTATTAATACAAAAAAAAATAATACAAATGGGGTTAGAGTTTCTGAATCAGAGAAATGAATTGCAAAATAAAAGAAAATAAATTGGAAATAAAATAATACATTAAAAGAATTCCCAAAAGATGAAATATTCTTACCATTTTATTAGATCTGAAGAATTTTTCTCTATTGCGAATAATTTAATGCACTCTACTATTTAAATTAATTTTTCATTTTAACACTAACTTATAAATAAAATAAATGATGTATAATGTAAAAAATGGTTTATAGGATTACTTTAACTGATTATATGGTTTAAGAAATTTTATTTGTTTCATTAAAAAAATAGTATTCTTTTTTCTCGAAGTAATTTTTTAAATACGTTTCAGTATTTTATTACAGTAACATCTTTTATTTTAAATTTACATTCGAAAAAAAAAAATTAAAGCGATAAATAAATTATAAAACAATCTGCTTACTTGGAATTTATTTTATTTGTCTATTTGTTGATTTTTATTCGTTATAAAGCATTCTTTAATAACCTTATCAAAGAACAAGTTGATATAATAATAATGAAAAAAAAAACTTTGATAAAAAGAATAAAAGGCTTCAGGAGATAACTTTAAAATTGTCGGTAAAGTAAGTGTTGTATTAGTATTATAGACGTTTGAACAAATAAATGTCGTTTTTAGCATAAAATATTTTACGTTCTGTGATAAGAAATTTCTTTTTGAATTATCTTTATCACGAGACTAAAGCTATGGTATATCTTTTTGAATTGATTACAAAAATTTTAAGTTAACATAAATTAATTTCTGGCTTTTTTAGGTTTCATTTTAATATTTGAAGTTTTTAATTACTTACTATTTAAATCACTTAATCTATTTTATTGTAGAAAATACTATTGCTAAATGTACACTTAATAAAGCTAGAATCGTCCCATTGGCAACATTAGGCGATTTGGCAGCATTTTTGGAGTTGGAGAGAGGTTATCATTAAAATATTTGGAACCATATAACTACTTAAAATCAATGGAGTGCCCAAAAAACTCTGCATCACTTCCTGCATCATATATACATGATTTCTGATCTATAATTGATGCCAATTGATTTTCTGCTTTCATGCAGAGAACTCGGCATTTTATTGTTTCCGTCTTCAGAAAGGTTCACACCAAAAGAGTTCAATCAGCTAAGTTCAGTAACACCATTTTACATATGGTAAATATAGTACAGTGAAGATATACATTATATGGATGTACATTTATACATACATATATATTTTCACATTGTATACATACATATACATTTTCACATTGTATACATACATATACATTTTCTGAATCCATGTCCCAGTACTAAGGGATTGTTTTATTGCTGTTTGATGTAACTATATTTTAACAGCGGATACATCTTTTTTCGTTAAAAATCTCTTTTTGCCCACACTGAATTCAGATAAAACACATCCAGCGACGACAAGATGTTGGTGAAACCAAATTAAAAGTGGAGGAAATGATAGAAACCAACTTTGAACTTGAATGATATGGATGTCGTCTTGATTAAGCACGTTAACTCAGCAAATCAGTTAATCTGTAGATTACCTAGGTAATGTTCACATTAATTGCTTTTTGTGCTTAAGCACTAACAAAAATCCTTTAGAGAATAAAGATCATAAAAAAAAAAAACTGAAAGCCTACAAGACGTTTATTGCCTTTTAATTTCACCTGTTAAGCATATCTATAAAATTAAATTAATTTTACAAAGTTTTCCTGTATTTCATAGTCAGTGTCACCATAATTGAGGTTGAGCAAATATTAGGAAAATGCAAAAATTAACATAAGATCCCTAGGGCCTATTAGATGCTCCAACGAAACTCAACATTATGAAATACTATAAATAAATACATATAAATATACGTATGCGACAAAGATAAATTATAAACACTGCAGGAGAAGTTCAGAAAAGGAAAAGGAAGTTAATAAAGCTACTGAGTGTAAAATAGGCCAAGAAATCAACAAATGAAAAATGAAGTTGAATAACCAGAAGATATATTTCTCGAAAAAGATATTGTAATCTCTATTTTCATTTGCCGCTAAAGTTTAGTTACGCATTCAACAGCAGTAGGAACAGATTTATTTCGCTCAGAACAGGTGAGAAATAGAACTGATTTACGAACACTCAGATACGAAACCGGCTCTCATGGTGAAATTCGAGTTACTTGTTACATAAGCATGAGATTATTAATCCATGTAAGACACCCAAACTTTTTGAATTATATATATAGAGATAATCAGTTTATGTGTCGTCAAATTTTTTACTTCGAAAGGTTCTAGCTTTATTAAGAGCTGGAAAAAATGTCTGCTGTTTATCAAATTGGATATTATTTAATTTCTGTATTTCTATCTCAAAAATGATCCTCATTTTTTTAACTGATCGTTTTGAATTACAGTGTCTTTTTCTCAGTATTAAATTTAAACATACATTGTTTAAGAATATTTCCTTCTTCAATTTTTAAAGTTTAATTTAAATTCTGTAGTTTTGTTAAGTAATTTGCTTTTAAAAATGTTACATTTATTTATTTAATTACTTAAATCAAAAAGTCATTATGCATTGACATTATATCAGCATCCCTTTAAAGAAAATCCAAAGATTAAAATTAACTACCCGAGACTATTTGTTCTGACTTAAGCAGATATACATAAAAAAAAAAAGTTCTTACTGTCAGTGAAATAACATTTCCTCTTAATTTCACCATTCTGTAGGACTGAGTGCGGGAATCCCATTTCATGGTTCCCACAAACATGTCTTTTAGAATCTAGAAACAACCACATTTATTCCATTCCTAAGCCTGGGTAACTTTATTTCTAAATCCCCTTGTACTTATCCAGAATCATAAAACAGAAATGTTAATGTATTTCTGGGAAAGTTACAATATTCATCAACATTATTTCACGAACTAGTACACACGGAAAGAACCATGTGTATGTACTATATATTCCTGTTTTCCTGAAAGAACACATTTTAGAAATGAATTGCGCTATTTAAAAAATTAACATTATGCAGAAATATATATTATGTTTTTACAACTAAAATGTTTTAATTTTATATAATATTTATTGACGAACTTATAATTTTGTTATTATTGTCATAATTTGTTATAAATTGCGCTATTTAAAAAATTACAAATAAATAACAATATTTTAGTTAAAATGTTTATTGTTTATAATTTTTTAACGATGGTTGTTATTGCATATAGCATATTAATATAAGTAATTTAATGCTATATAAACTTAACGTTATATAGTAAAATTTTATTTACTATATTTATCTACTGATTTGAAACAAATAAGATAAGTTTAATTTTTTATACTTTCAATAAGTTATAATATATTTATCATAAATTAAAACCCTGTAATATAATTATCATATTATAAAAATTTTTACCTGATAGTATAATTATCGTTATTTTTTATAACGGTTGTTATATTATCGTTATTATAATATAATTATTATTATTAAAAATATTTTTCAAATTAGTTTTTTTTTTAATTTTAATTTAAACATCCCATGCACAATTCTAAAGAACCACAAAATTAAGGTTGTAGGACTAAGATTACAAATTTAATTATATATGTATATATATAAAATAATAAAATTTTCACTGTAATGAATTAATTAAGTTAATTTATAATATTTTCGCTATTTAAACACGTCAAAAATATTGATTTGTTATTCATTAGTTTTTTAAAATAAAAAAAAAAAATTAAAAGTCAAAATTTTAATAAAACAAACTTGTATTTATAATTCTACAATAGATTAATCAAAATTTTTGTTTTCCGTTTACTAAGTATGCTTTTATTATTTTAAATAATCAAATGAAATATCTTTGCATTTCTTGGGTAGAAAAAAAACTATTACATTAAAAAAATCTGATATACTATAAAATTCGTCATTTAGTGTTTTTCTAAAAATGTAGCATAAAATTTAATAAAATTTAAGAATTGATAATTTAAAAAAAATTAATTAATTTAATAATTTTTAATATAAAATGTAATGTATTATAAATTAAGTTAACTTATATTTTATTATTACATTAATTTCTTTGTCTAAAAACATATTCAAATGTTTACTTTCTATTTTAAAGGAAACTAATATATTGGAATATTTTAGTTACGATTTTAACCAGTTTGATTCCAAATTTAAAAAAAAAAAACTATACCTGTTTAAATTACAATGCATTTACTATTTAATATCTAACTTTGAATTATATTCCGTTTATTGAAAAACATTCTACGAAATAATATTTTTAACTAAAACGTTTATTTCTTTAATTCATACTTCACGATAATCACTTAGTTAAAAATTCATCAACTCTTTCATTTTATTATCAATCGATGACGATTCATAGTTAAGACAGTTTTCATTTATCTTTCATATTTTTGTTTACATTAAGTTAAAAGATTTCTTCGTGTAAAGAATAATTTCTTTTGAGAAGAAATTGTTTTCAATTTTTCTTTTCCCAAATCCGAAGGTATTTTTAGAATTCCTTCTATAAATGAAAACATCATTCTTAAATTTTCAACTTAATACAAGACTTAAAATTTTTTTCTAAATTAAATTGCTCTATTTTTTTATGCCTTTCAGCGATAAGATAGTATTTTTAAAATAATAAATGTTTTCTATTTTTTTTTTTTTTTAAAAACATTTGTATTATTTGTATTGCTGTTTGTAAAAAGTGATGAATTTTTTTTACTTCATTGAATAGAATTTTTTCGTTTCATTGAATAGAAGGTTCTTTATTTCAAGTCAACAAAAGATTGTATTTGTTCGGAAATGCGTGAACATACGTTTTGGTCTTTGTCGTAAAACTAGACGTTATTTATTTCTTACGTCTCATAGACGAAAATTCAAGTTTAATGAAGATTTTGTAAACTGCATATGTTAATCTTGTTTTCTGTCAATGCCTTAACAATTCAGATAATACACGAAAATTAGTTTTTAAGTAAATTTATGATATTATTTAAACTGAATTATTGTTCTACGGAATGAAAAAAAAAAAAAATATTTTTTGTATATAACATCTTATTCCTCTAAGTTCTAAAATAATTTTTAAGATGCCTACTTTACTTGAGCGCCATTCTTAACAAAATGCATTTCAACTAAACATCATGCTATTTGCCAGATATATGGGGAATCGATATCAGACTATTTTGCTGGTGTCACCTTGCCTCGTGAACGTCACAAGATATCCATTACACAAACTACAAGTTTGCATGTAGATATAAAATGTTAGAAGAAAAAATATTATTAAAGGAATTTTGCTGTTTGAGATGCAAACATGGAAACAATGAAAGGAAGAAAACATGGTAGTGAATTATAAGATAAATATAATTTCATCTACATGATTCTACAATACAGACTAATGATAGTTAAATTGTTTTGACAATAGTGGGGTGAGTTCCATTATCTGGCATGCATTTCAGAGCATCATACTGTACAAATGGTTAAGATGATTATGGAGTTCACAATTGGTTAAAAAAGACAAGATTGACTTTAATGGTACAATGCACTATTGATTATTAAGAATTAAGACCATTCTGAAGAATTACATCATATAGCTTAAAAGCCAACCTCGTGCGATCTTTAAAAGCACTAATCTTCTTTTATTTCAACAAGACAGCTCGTGGCCAATTGCTGTCCTGAAATCCCAGCCTTATTTTTAGTAAAATAGATATCGCTTGGATTTTGAGTTAATGCCACTTCTTTCTTGCCAAACATGTCATTAATTAAACACATATAGAATATAATCACTAGCTATTGCCCATTATTGTTTCGAATAACAGCAGATAATACCTTAAGAATGCATACTAAGTCTATTTGACACGATTCTGAATCCATCACGTCTTATTACTTAGTTTTTATTGCCATTTATGGGGATTTCGTAAAGAAGCAATTTTGTGTCAATAACGTAATTGTACTCGTTCACAACTTCAATTGGTTTCGTCGATTCGTATGTAAAGGAATATATTTCGTCATTTTTGTGTACGTGGTTCTTTCACAGCATTGCAATTTCTTTAAAAATAAGTTTACTTTGACTTAAAATCTATGAGTTTTATCTTTTGAATTATCAATTATTTTAAATTAATCAATCAAATTATCAATTCTTTTTAAATTAGCAATTATTTGCCAAACATGCGTCATTAATTGAATATATAAAGGGGAAAAAACATATTTCAGTTTTTGTAAAATTTTATTTTGAAAATAAATGAATATATGAAAAGATTCTTTTTATAATTCTAGCTCTTATGTTATTTAAATATTGAAGTTTGATTTCAGTTTACCAGAAAATATCACGGATTAAAACCTCGGAATTTATTTATTTCATAAGTTTAAAAAGTTTTTAAAGTTAAAAAAAAAAATTTTTTAAAGTTTAAAAGTTTTCAAAAAAAAATTAAACAAATGTCTAAATAATTTAAAAGATAATATTTTAAAACTACATAATATATTTAAAAAAATTTTAGAGATTAAATTTGCATAATAAATTTAATTATTCTAAACAAAATCTATAAAAATTTTAAGGAAAATTATTCATTTAACTATGTGATTGTTAGTCATAATAATTCTTCTATATGAAATTAATTTTAACCGCAATGAATTTTGTATTTGTGTAATATTTAAATAAATAAATCTTTAATTTTTAAACATAATTTTATCACTTTAGAAATAAAACAATAGAAAATTTGCATTCGCTGTCTGTTTTAATGAGATAAGTGGCAAATTTCTTATTAAAGTAATGGTTGGCAATCAAATCTTCAAAAAAAAGAACAAACTAATACGTTCTAATTTCTATTCATTACATTCCTTTTTATCAACTTGACACCTATTATTCGATTCTTAGTCGAGAACTTTAAGGCAGTTTGATGAGAATTTCGAAATTCTACCCTCATCAATTAATTAACAGCCTCTTTGAATCTAAGATGTTTTGATAAGCATTGGATCGAAAACGATAACGAACATTCTCTGTTCAGTATTGAGTTTCTGGAATTCGAACGGACTGTAAACTTTAGTGGAAGACGTAGAAGATTATTTCAATGTTGAAATCTTTAGTAAAGTGTTTACCTTATTTAATTATAACAAATTAAAAGTCAGTTCTTTTGAAGAGATTCTGAATAAAAAGTTTTGGAGATTTAATTCAGATAGAATCAGAATTTAGTTCATTAAGTAATTGCTTTCATATCTTTTAACATGAAATTTAATAATGGTAAATAATTTACTAAAAAGTAATTGATAAATCTGTATTATTTCATTGCATTTTCATTTTATTGTCAAAAGGACCATCCTTCTTTTTAGTAAAATAGATATCGCTTCTGTACATGTTATTAGTTGAACGCATATAGAATGTAATCACCGGCTATTACTCATTATTGTTTCCGAGTAACAGCTGATAAATGCCTTTAGCACTCTTAGTATATTTGACGTGATTATAAATTCATCACGTCTAATAATTTAGTTTTTATGGCCATTTATAGGGATTTCTGAAAGAAGTAATTTTTGTGTCGGTAACTTCGTCATATTCTTTCACAACTTAAATTTGTTCTTTATGTTATTGTATAAGGAATACATTCCATTCATTTTTTTTTCTGTAGTTCTTTCACATCATTTCAATGTTTGAAAAAATGAATTTATTTTGAATTAAAGTATATGTCTTTTAAGTTTTAAGTTTTGTAAATATTTATTTACAAGGGAAGGTGGAATGTTATAAAATAAATGCATATCTGTAAAGATTTTTTTAATTCTACCTTTTAAGGTATTTAAATATTGAAGTTTGGTTTCAGTTTAGCAGAAAATAATACAACTAAAACCTTAAAATTATTAATTTCACTTTTAAATTTTCGAAATAAAACTTAAATAAATATTTAAATAATTTAAAACGTAATATAATAATATATTTAAAAAACAATATATTTAAAAAATTAAAATTTCATTTAAATAATAAATCTAATTATTATAAAAAAATCAATATAAAAAATTTTAAGAAAAATCACATCATTTAACTAGTTGTAGATAATAACTGACTCTTGATCTTTATAGAATTAATTCAATATCTCTAACATATTGTAGTGACAATGAATTTTGTATTTATTTAATAATCTAAATAAATGCATCCTTAATTTTTAAATATAATTTTATCACTTTAGCATTAAAACAATAGAAATATTATATACGCTGTCTGCTTTAATAAGATAAATGGAAATTTCTTGTTAAATTAATGGAGAGCAATCCATTCTTACTTCGAAAATGAACAAACTACTGCGTTCTAATTTCTATTCATTACATTCCTTTATATCAACTTGACATCCTGTATTCGATTCTTAGTTGTGAACTTTAAGGAAGTTTGAAGAGAATTTCGAAACTCTAACCTCATCAATTAATTAACTACCTCTTTGAATTTAAGATATGTTTTGATAAGATAACGAACACGATAACGAACATTCTCTGTTCAGCTCTGAGTTACTGGAATTCGAATGGACTGTGAACTTTAGTGAAAGACGTAGCAGATTATTTCAATGTTGAAATCTTTAGTAAAGTATCTAACTTATTTAATTATAACAAATTAAAAGTGCTTTTCTAGATCTCAGATTGTACATCTGCAGTTTTGAGATCAATTGCTTAACAGTCCTTTTTAAGAGATTGGGATAAAATCCTATTAAGAGTTTATTAAATAAGTGGTTTCATATCTTTTAACATCAAATATTATAATGGTAAATGTTTTACAAAATAGTGATTGATAAATCTGTATTATTTCATTGCATTTTTTGCGTGACTGTGATGATTCATGCTTAACATTTTTGTGTGAGTTAATCATGTTTATATTTTTAATAAATTCTGTCCTTATTGACTGACTGGTTATATAGAATACAAAGATAGTTTACAATATATAATAAAAAATAATATATGCTCCAATGAAATTTATAAACTGGAAAAATTTTTTAAAAAGTTAAAAAAATTATTGTTTATATCTAAGCACTTTCAATATTTATAAAAAGCCAATTTTTTTTATATCTTGCTCCTTCCATTGACTTTCTATATCGAACATAAATTTTACCTGTATTTTATATACGAATAAATGATAGCAAGAGATTTAAAGTCAATGGCAATTATAATAATAGTTATTAGTGAAATGGTTTTGGCTTTATATCTTTTTCAAAATGTTAAAATAAACAATAATAATGTTTAATTGTCTGAACTGATTTCGGATAATTTTTATGTGATAAACAAAAAGTATTCACACTCAGTTTTATTATTTTAACTGCAGCATTTTGTCCTAATAACGTGATAAGCTTTTGAAAAGGCGATAATCACCAGGAATTTTACCTCTCTCTTTTGCCTTGATTTCTCCCTCGGCATTTTCGTTCAAACATGGCCAACGCATTATTAAGAAAGGGCTCAGCGAAAATACTAAATCTTCTTTAAGGTTATATAAGACAGGCACATTTTGGGACTCAGTTTCTTCAGTTGACAAGCTAAATCCCCTGGGTCATTCCGAACTAATAACACCAATTCGTTTCGAGTGTGATTTCGAAGCAAGAACACTAAAGCGAGTAACACCTTAGATGGTTGCTAAATATAAGTCGGGCGTACTCAATGTTATATAAAATTTTATTTTTACTGGCAAACATTTACCAGAAAACCATTCTTATAGGTTCGTTTGCTCAATGCTTTAGAGGAAAGAATTTGGAAATTTTGTTCTAAAACATAAAAAAAAATTTCTTTCAGAAACTTTATGAAAGAAATATTACGCAGTTGCTACAGAACTATAGTTTAAAACTCATAACTAAACTGAACGAATATGATTTCTGTTGCTACTAATTTTTGCTAAAATTAACAGTAAATAATTTGTATATTTTAATTATAGAATTACAAATTATTACATGTGCCAACCAAGTTGTGAATCAATATATTACAATAAGAATATTTTATGCTTGCATAATTTGATTTATAATATTATATAACAGTTTTAATTTTTTCCTTCAGATACATGTAGTTTGTTTTTAAAAAGGAACGAAAATATACGTTTTTTTTAATTAAGATAAATTTTGAGAAGGTTTTAAAAACCATTCTAAAATTATGATTGAGTTGCTATTATTTACTCAAGAATAAAAAAAGAATGTAAAATAGCTATCAAAACAGTGGATCTTAATTCGAATGCAAACTACCTAAACTCCTCCAAGATAATAACTTGCATGTTGTTAAACGCATCCATTTATTTAAAAATTATATCACAGTTCTGTAGAGAATATATACTGGGAATTTTAATAAATATGATACATTATTAATTCCAACCCGTTAAAAGATGACTTTCAAGCGAAGTGAGTAAGTATTAAATGTTTAAATACTTTTATAAATCTATAATTTTCCTCTAGTTCGCAAAATTTGCTGAAAATTTAATGAGGTGATAAAATTTCTACTCTCTATTAACAAGATATTAGACATTGAGTTGTAAATATTATAGTGCATGTGGAAATTTATTGTAATATGTAGATGTCCATTCTATTCATTATAATTTGGGATATGTTAGATGATTACAAATGCATGCTGAATTGAGTTTCCAGAATTGATCTAATGATGTAAACATTTATTGCATGAATTTTGGTTTGATATTTAATAGGATACATTCTGTTAAATGGATGTAAATGAATAAATAAAATCTTTTCAGTGTTATTTAAAAGTTATCAGATAATAACAAAATACTTATATGAATAAAATTAGCTTCTATTGAAATATGATGTCCAATTTGAAAGATTATTTTTAAAATTCTTTTTATAGATACTATAAAGCTGAATGTATGAAGATTAACTAATATTCATATGGAAAAGGAAATTATAGCCAATTTAAGGATAGGCCAATAGGAAATAGCCAATTTTCTAGATCTCTGGCATCTGGTGCCACAGGCTTCAGGTTCGAATCCTGGTGGTGATATGGATTTTTGTTATTGGTTTGGGATCCACGTAAAGTTGTAGGTCTCAGTATAACTAGCTCAAAGCTCAAAGTGCAGAAAATGTATCGAAAAAAATAAGAACAAATTATGGTTTTGAAAAGTGCAGGGAATTTTTTATCACAACAACTTTACGGCATCTGCAAATGGTCCTAATGGTAGCAAAATTTTTAAATTTAATTAATTTTTTTAAATTTTAAATTTAATAATTAATTTATTTTATTTCATCTTTTTTCTTAATTTTCCGCAGTGTTTTAATAAACTTATAGTTTTTACGGAAGTTCATTTTTAATAACCTAATTAACATTAATTAAGCAGCCACATTAATTAAGTACATAAATATTAATTCTGATGAGGAGATTAAGATATAATAAGTCTCAATGGAATCCTGTGAAGGGTAGGTCCTGTGAATGGTGATTTCCCATTGTCTTTTTTCCCTCAATAAAATGGCGTGTCATGGTTGTGTTAACAGTCCTGATAGCTTTTATAATATTTGTGGCAAGTTTATTATAAAGGAATACAAAATGAATTTGAGAGAATAATATACTCTGCTTAATTCTAGGTACAGTTTGGAAACTAACAAAATTCTTATGTACCACGCAATATAGGAAAGGAAAGCTTATTTTCTACAGTCACAATTTAATTTTTCTGCTCTAAAAATTATTTTAATGAGGAAAAAAACGAGATGAGCTTTTCCACCATTATATTATGATGGGAAAACTATGTTAATGTCTCTAGAATGTAAATATGGTGGGAGATTATTGTTTCTCTCTCCATGAATATTCTTAGCATAATATGAAAAATCTCCCCCGACTCATGCCAACAAAAGATAAGAAAATACAAATCTTTAGATTACCATAAAAAAGGACCGTACGTTCCGCTATTTACATTTTCATGAAATTGAAAAAAAAAAATGGAAATGTAAGTATATTTTACTTTTGTTTCCTACACACCTTTCATTTTAATTCATCAGATTTTAGAATTATAAAAGTCAAAAATTAATGTAGTTTGTAGAAAAATGGTGGGGATGTGAAACTATTGGATATTTGGAAGAAGCACCTCAACAAACATGTTAAATGACGAAACGATTTCTTAAGTATCTTTATTGTCTTGGGGAATTTAATGTAAGCATTCAAAAAGTGTAAATATACATAAATTAATGAAACATATTTTTGCTTTCGATATCGCATATTTAATAAAAAAAAAATAGCGTATATTACATACAGATTAGTATATAGGAAATTATTATATAATTTATAATTAATAAAGTGCATATTTAAATTAACATGTTAACTTAAAATAATAACGTACTACTAATTAAGTTTTCATAAATTATAAATAAGTTTCCATATAAAATGAAGGGAAATGTGCTGTTAGTAGAAAGAATATACACAGTCCAGTCACATTAATGTGACTACCTGTCAAAAGCCAGAATAAGAATTTGTCAGAGCGGACGAAACAACAACGATTAGCGGAGAGCAACGATTGAAATGCTTTCCGATGCCCTAGGACATCCTTTATATACACTCCACTGCAATGTGCTGCCACCTGCCTTTTGGGATTGGTTATTTCACGTTGACGTCGAAAGTAGGTGGTGGTCACATTAATGTGACTGAACTGTGTATTTTTTTCCTTAAAAGATATTTTACCTCTTTTTTTAATCAAAGAACATATAAGAGAGATTCATAAGATTTTCATAAGATTCTAAGTATCATTCTCTAAATTTAAAGTAAATTTTACTCTACATTTAATTGTGACTCTGGGTGTAGAAAATACTAGAATATCCCCAAGAGAAATTTAATGTGAGCCACGAGGTTGAACAAAGCTTGAAAATCTTTTAATTATTTTATAATATTTTTATTTACGGTCTCTTGATCCAAGACCCGCAAATGTAATAAAAAAAAAAAATCCGCAATTTCTCTATTTTCAAAAATAAAAGGTTGCTCAAAGGAATGATTAAAATGTATAAGCTTATATATTTTGAAAATACGAAACTAGTAAATTTATAATATACATATTATCATTAGAGGTGTAACAGATAAATATGATAACATTTACTTATAAAATTAAAAATTATGTACTCCATTTTTGAGCAGTATATTTAAATCTCTCTAATTGAAAGCGTTTTAATTTAGTCTTTTGTGTGCCCCAATGTTATGTAAAGTTTATTATTAATACTTATATTATTAATAATTATTAACACTTTATTATTAATACTTCTTATTTAATAATATAGATAGACTATTTTTATGAATTCAATATGCATTAGAGTATTTTCCTACAAATTTATCAGCATTTGATGAAACAATTTTACTATTCCATAAAATGTTCAGTATACATTTATAAAAATATTATCAGTTAAACATTTAATAAAGTTATCAGTTATCAGTTAAACATTTATAAAATGATTATATACCAATATTTTTCAACTATTCAAATACAAACCCTTAAATATCTCCATATAATATAAAATTCACTTACATCACTTTCAAAGAAAATGGCTCAAATAATGCTTACACTTTGAAAATTGCTTCTTATGATAAAATTGCTTTCATCTCTTTTCTACTCTAAAGGATGAATGGCTATAAGCAAATAATTTTTCAAAAATTATTTTATGCATAAACACAATTTTCATGTCGAAAATAACTTTAAAAATACCATGGAGATATTTAAAATTTCTTCCCATATGCAGCAACCTTTTTTCCCTTCATACAATTTATTATTACTAGCAATCATTAACCACCACACAAAATTCTTTCCATGAACTGTAGGTGTCATTTCGTTCAGTGAAAAGGTGTCGCTCTTGAAAAGAATTTCAAAGGGAAAGAAATGATTTACGCTTTGTAATGAATAGAACAACCCTTTTCTGCCTGCGGGAAAGCGGTAGGCTGTTCAAATGAAAATATTGCACTCTTTTTAGAAACAGCTCTATTGATAACAGAAAATAAGTTGGCGTGAAATAATGTTGCGATCTGTTTTTTGTATTATTTAAAAATTCTTTCTATATCAGTAATAAACTTTACTTTAAAATATATATAACAATTTAGTGCATTTATTCCTAAAATTATATTTGTAAATGAGGAATTAATTTAACTTAAAATAAAATATTTATTATACTAAGAACTATTATAATGTCGCATTAAAAGACACAGTTCACATTCAGTGCTCGATAAGGATGATTTATCTAAAGAGATGAAGACGATCTACATAAACGGTCAGAGTTCTTGCGTGGCTCTGTTATTCGCAGTGGTCTCTGTGACAGCTTATCATGCCTAATTTTATGTTGGAGGCACTGTGATAGAGACGAGATTCCCAGGGTTGGTTGGCAATCATGGAATTTTTGAAATTCCGTGAGGTTTGCACTCTTTACCTTTTACAGTACCAGTCAATATTATCAACTAGAAATTCACAAATTATTCCTGTTAAATCGGGCTTTGTTTTCTGGATTGAGTTGTTTTACCACTGCTTTTGATTCAGACTTCTGACTTAAGGAGACCATACGGTGAAGTACTGGAGGTTATCTCTGGAATGTCTAAAGAACTAGGATCTACTATTGAAATAGAAGTGTTCATCAAAGAAGTGCTAGTTAAGAATTCCAGTGCTCATAGGAAATCACGTTTTATTCTATGAATGCTCATCCCAATCTCTTTTTTATTGAGATGAATCCGGCAGGCTTTCCTGTCTCTTGTAACTTGATCTCTTAATATGTAGATTAGGATAGCCCCAAACATTTTCTGGCTTCATGGGTCAAAGAGACTAGGTCTTTGCACATGATGATATACTGGATATACGTCCTGCATGTAGTTGGTTTCAAGAAAGCCATGCAATCTTTAGGCTTGAACGACGAACGTAGATAGAGCTTCACAAGAATTATTACGTGCTGTTATCGCATTCTTTTGTATATGTTACTCATGGATTGGAATTGCAGGATGATGTCCCTTTTAGAAAAAAAAAATTTTTCCTTGTAAAAGCTGAAGAAAAAAAAGTGATATTTGAAGTGTTTTTATATTAAGCTTGCAATAATCACAGAGTCGTCGTATACCTCTGGATAATTTCGATGTTACATACAGAGGTTTCAAGTAAAGGCTTTTTTGAAGGGTGGCAAATAACCATTTTGACCACAAATGTAGAATGTAGTCGTCCAAGGCAACAATGCATCTGTCCGGTTCTCGATAAAAATAAACAGTGGAGTGCTTAATCTGTCTAAATATAAATCTTGATGTGGTAATATCCTGATATTTACGATATAACATGTCGTCTTGAGTTTTCAATTATGACATTTACTACGGTTTGCTGGCTACAGACACGGTTTTCACATGATGATAATTTAGTTTCGCCGTCAATTAACCTCTTACTTTTTGTCAACACACCTAACGTTTGGGTATTTGGTCATTAAGAAACATAAAGATTTAAAGAAAAAATTAAGAATTATAACTTCATGCACAATTGAATGTGCATTATGGGTTAATTGTGAACTCACTGTCGGCAAAATAAATTATACTACTTATCCTCCAAGGGCATGCGATAAAATTTCGATGAAGCAATGTTCTCTTCTCAGTACGCTATTCTATGCTCCTTAATGAGCCGAAGAAAAATAAGCAAACGTGGGCTGAAGTTTAATTCAAGGAAAAAAAATAATAAAATACTTTAAAAATCCAAGGATCAAGTCTAGCTCACTAATGTAAAAGCTGTATTTATTTAACTAAAAATATGATATTTATTGCACTAAAAATAATTAGTAAGTTGCATTACAAGTCACAATACACATTAAGTTCTCGTTGAAACAGAGATGAAAGAGATACAGTCTATCCAATTTGCTTAGTCTGAGTTCTCGAGTGCGATTCCGTGTGGTTCATTGGCAGTTTATCAGACCTGGTTTCATGTTGGAGTCAATGCGATGAGGTTGAAAAATATACAGCAGACTGGCAACCAACCAGTTACAAATTTCGTGAGACATGACTCTATACCACTATAATTTTTTTCTATATAGTAGCATGTTAATTATATCTTCCATTTTTTGTTCACATTAATAAACATTTATGCTAAAGTATGGGAATTACAAAAAGTAATATAAAAAAAATGTTTTTAAAGTCAATTCCTACTTTTTTTCACTATATTGCAGAAAGTCCTTTATAAATAATTTTCATTCATTTTAGCTGGCGCAGTCTATTGGTAGATATATGCAACTTAAATCTAAAAAAAAAAATTAATAAGTTAAATTTAATGAAGGAATTAATATTTGAAAGATGTGTGAATATCAAGTGTCATCGACTACAAGTTAAAAATGTATTTGAACTTGGGTGGATGAATAAAAAGTATTTTACTAACGATTGAAAATTTGAATAAGATATACACTGAAGTGACAAAAGTCATGGGATAGCAATATGCAAATTTTCAGATGGCAGTAGCATCGCGTAGAACAGGTATAAATGCACAGTGCTTTCGCAGAGCTTTCATTTCTGTTCAAGTTATTCATGTGAAGAGGTTTTGTCGTGATGATGACCGCACGACGGGAATTAACAGACTTTGAACGCGGAATGTTAGTTGGAGCTAGACGTATGGGTCATGCCATTTCGGAAATCGTTAGGGAATTCAACATTCCCAGATCCACTGTGTCAAGAGTGCGCCGAGAGTATGAAATTTCAGGTATAACATCCCACCATGGACAGCACAGTGGTCGACCGCCTGCACTTAACGACCAAGACCGGCGACGTCTGCAAGAGTCGTAAATTCTGCAGACAAGCAACACTGCGTCAAATAACCGCGGAAATCAATGTGGGACGTACAAGGGACTTGTCTGTTAGAACTGTGCGGAGAAATTTGGCTTTCTTGGGCTATTTCTTGGGCTTGGACCGAACATTGACTGGAAATGCTTATGTTCAGCTACTTGGAGATCACTTGCAGCCATTCATGGACTTCATGTACCCAAACAACGATGGGATTTTTATGGATGACAATGCGTCATGTCACGCGGACCACAACTGTTCTCGATTGGTTTGAAGAACATTCTGGACAATTCCAACGAATGATCTGGCCGCCTAGATCGCCCGACATGAATTCCATCGAGCATTTATGGGACATCATCGAGAGGTCTGTTCGTGCCCAAAATCCTGCACCATCAACGCTTTCACAATTATGGACGTCTATCGAGACAGCATGGCTCAATATTCCTGCAGAAGACTTCCAACGACTTGTTGAGTCCATGCCACTTCGAGTTGCTGCACTTCGCCGGGCGAAAGGAGGGCCGACACGATATTAAGAGGTATCCCATGACTTTTGTCACTTCAGTGTATGTATCGTATGGAAATGTTTAGTAAAGAGTATTACTTTATTTAAAAGACATTGAAAATTTATTATTTCTTATTATTGTGTAAATAAACACAATAATGAAAATAAAAAATTAATTGAGTCTATAATTAATTGATAATTAGTCTTAATTTATTTTTTGAAGTTTATTTCCTGGTGAATTTTACTAAATTGTTTTATTTAAAATGAAAATGTCCATTAAAAAAACATTTTAAAGATGTAAATTTAAGTATTGCTTCTGTTCTATTTTTTACAAAGAATAATTTAATGATGTAAGATCTACTTTCGTAGATCTGACAACACATACTGCAGGGAATCAACTGCATTAATACCATCTTTATTCTGACTGAACTTCATTATTAGGAATCAAATCTTTTATTGTGTGATTGAATGCCACACCTTCCTTCTTGTTTTGCTATTAACTTTTGATGTTTGCCGAATGTAACTAATAATATCCGTAATTTTACCTAACTTGGGACTATCATAATTAACCCTGTTTCCCACCTTTCACAATGAGATTTATTATTAAATTGAATATGCAATGCATTCCATCATTTTGTATAATTTTAAGAACATTTTTAAACATCTTTTTCTGTATGTTTGTATTTTTAATTGAATAAATTTATTCTTCTTTAAAATATTTATTTTTTTATTTGAATATAATGTTAGCTGGTAAAATGCAAACGATAATAATTTTAAAGATATTTATTCATTATTATTTATTTAGTATTTTTCAAAAAGATCACATTTTTTTTATAATCAAACAATGCATAAATGTAGGAAATATATTCCCTGTGTTATTTTTAAGTTGAATGTTTCGAAATGACGGAAATCTATTATTTTTAAATATTTAGCATTTCCGGAGGCAAGGTTAATAAATTAACTGAAATATTTATACACATTCAAAAAATACTAAAAGACAAATATATTCTTTACATAAATGCCTTTTATCTCATTGTTTATTTTACTTTATTTCCTTATATGAATTAATTTACTATTTTTTATTTGTATTCGTTTTATTACATATTTAAAATGAAATGCCTTTTATTATTTGAGTTACAGAATAATTTTTATTATTAACTTTATTTCAATACTTTCACTTCTAGAAACAAGATTTGCTTAAACTCTGAAATATTATTGATAGAATAATCTGTTATGTAAATATAAGGTTGTTTATTCCTCTTAAAGCAAATAAATGTTATTGTATTGAGAGCTATGATGCCTGATGACATTGGAAAACACTGCAGATGTTGCCATCAGCTTGGTTAATCGGAATTTTTAAAATTCTTCTTTTTGTTTATACTTACTATTAAATTTTGTATTTATGTTTAAGTACGTTGTCAGGGAATAATTTTTTTGTAGAGTACAAGCAGTGATGTGTACTGTTCGCAGTTTTATTCTATGTGCTTTTAAACTCTTTTATTGATATAAGATTCCCTTTTGCATATATTAGTACGAAAAAATTTTGAGGAAAATAATAAATGCAAATCGTCAAGAGTAATATATTTTATGAAAAGGCCTTTAATTTGGGACACTATAATCCTTATTAAAAATGCAATAATGTAATATTTATGTTTAAAACAATTCATTAATATTTAGAATATTTATTATTATATAAAACTAATGTAAAAAGGAATAACATTTGAAAAGATGCATTCTTTTTTGTTTGATAAAATAAAATAAAAATAAATAGATAGGAATTGTACTGAAATTCTGCGTTTGACTTGACGTTTTGCTTAAAATGTCTCATTCTATTTAATGACTTTGCTTTTCAAACGAAATATTTTTTTTTTTCCTCTCTTAAAGAGTCCATTACCGTAACAAATGTTTACAGATGTTTGTTTTATAAAGGCATAAAAGCAAGAATTCAGTATTTTCATGTTCTCTGCTTCCGTTTCAGTTTCCAGTTGAATTTCACAATGATAATGATTGTAGAAAAACACGCTTAAATTTGTACCTGTTTGAAAAAGCTAGAATTTAACGCATTGCATAAAATGCATTCAAATTGTTGGACAGAAAATTCTTAAATTATCCTGTAGTAAATCAAAATAGTTTTCCTTAGAAAAATATACGATGTGTTTATAATATACAGAAAAAAAGAAATTGGAACTTTACAAAGTATGTAACTTGTTAAAGTATTTAATAACTCAAAATATACTTTTTTAATAATTTGTAGTTTCTGTTTTGGATATGATCACACCCGCTTTTTTGTGAGGCAAATGTGTTTTTAACTCGTTTTTAAAGGTGAGGTGATCTGATTTTTTTTCAAGGAGAATGGCATAATGCTGAAACTTACCGGGAATTCTGATGCCATTTATGAACCTTCAATAATATGTACAAAAAACAGCCGACGACGGTTTAGCTACTCGTAATGTCTAAATTATTAATTCCCAAAGTGGACGATACCGCCTTCTGAGACAGTCAAGGGAATCTTTAATAAAGATACAGTGAAACGATCGAGAGGGCCTTCAATAAATATATAATACTGTATTTTGTATTTGGAGGTGTTTAATAAGGATAGAAATATAAGAAAATGTAGAAAAACTTTTTCATTACATATTTCACTTGATGTGTAATAGTGTAATATTAAATCCTAAGAAAACATACAAAAATGCTAGTTAAAACCTTCTAGATGATTTAGCTAGCTGAAATTGATCTTAACAAGCAAAGTACTGAAGAGCGAGAGAGTCAAATATATTATTCTAACTGAGCAAGCGTATCTAATATATTATTATTTTATATATTCTAGATTTTTGTTACAATATAGAAATATATTCTTTTGTATTATTTCTCATTTTCTTAATTTTCTGTGTTTAATGCTATTATAACTGATCTTAATAAATAATTTTATAATTTCAAGTTTGAAGACTTTTTTACAACTTTATTTACTATCTTTTAAATCGGTGTAGAAAAATAAATATTACGGAGAACAAACTGTTTTTACTATACATGATTACATGCATATACTTGTGCTATACATGATTACATGCATATACTTGTGCTATACATGATTACATGCATATACTTGTGCTATACATGATTACATGCATATACTTGTGCTATACATGATTACATGCATATACTTGTGCTATACATGATTACATGCATATACTTGTGCTATACATGATTACATGCATATACTTGTGCTATACATGATTACATGCATATACTTGTGCTATACATGATTACATGCATATACTTGTGCTATACATGATTACATGCATATACTTGTGCTATACATGATTACATGCATATACTTGTGCTATACATGATTACATGCATATACTTGTGCTATACATGATTACATGCATATACTTGTGCTATACATGATTACATGCATATACTTGTGCTATACATGATTACATGCATATACTTGTGCTATACATGATTACATGCATATACTTGTGCTATACATGATTACATGCATATACTTGTGCTATACATGATTACATGCATATACTTGTGCTATACATGATTACATGCATATATTTGTGCTATACATGATTACATGCATATACTTGTGCTATACATGATTACATGCATATACTTGTGCTATACATGATTACATGCATATACTGTGCTATACATGATTACATGCATATACTTGTGCTATACATGATTACATGCATATACTTGTGCTATACATGATTACATGCATATACTTGTGCTATACATGATTACATGCATATACTTGTGCTATACATGATTACATGCATATACTTGTGCTTACATGATTACATGCATATACTTGTGCTATACATGATTACATGCATATACTTGTGCTATACATGATTACATGCATATACTTGTGCTATACATGATTACATGCATATATTTGTGCTATACATGATTACATGCATATATTTGTGCTATATATGATTACATGCATATACACTCATGTCCATAAATTAAGGATAATGAAGTTCAGGCAAAGAAAGACACAGAAGAAAAAACATTTGACTTATTTGTAAGTCTATTTATTAAACAAAAAAGGTAAAGAGCAAAAAGATGCTATATGTTTGATATACTTAATAAAAATTGCGATTTTTACTCCCTGAAGCAAATTTCAAAAGAAACTTTTACAAAAACAGTATAACATGGTTGGTATGATGGTTGATATGGAGTATGTCTCCCGGACGATGCAATACAAGCCTTACGTCTAGGCATGCTGAGTATCAAATTATCAATCTGATCTTTGGGGAATATTACACCACTCATCAAGCAATGCCCTCCGAAGTTACGGTTGACAGGTGGGAGGTTGACGGCTGCAATTCGTGGACAAGCATATCCCACACATGCTCTATTGGATTCAAGTCCGGTGAGTATGCTGGCCAATCCATACGGGTGATATCCTCCAATTGAAGGCATTCGTCTACAATGATTGCACGGTGAGGACGGGCGTGTTGTCATCCATAAACAGAAATTCAGCACCCATGGCGCCCCGAAACAAACGTACATGTTGTTCCAGAATGACATCCTGATAGATGTGGCCTGTCATAGTTACACTCTGAACATGCAGGTCAGTTCTGGAACCAAGAATAATTCCTCCCCCAAACGAGCCACCACACTGCACCACCGTAACGGTGTCGTTCAATGGGGTTCCTTCTTGGTGGTAACGGGTACCTGGCGATCTCCATATGAAAGTCCGGCGAGAATCAGAATGCAAACTAAACCTGGACTCGTCGGAAAACATCACACAAGACCACTGTTGCGGTGTCCACAAGGCATGCTCTCTACTCCAGGTTAATCGCAGAGGACAGTGAGTTGCGGTAAGTGGAACGCATCTGACAGGCCTACGAGCATATAGACCAATGTGCCCTAAGCGTCTGTACACGGTCTGCCTTGAAACTGTCGTACCGGTAGCTGAAGAGACAGGTCTGATTCTGTGCTCCGTCTGTTTCTTTTGGCAGTAACTGCTAAATACTGGTCCTCATTCGGCGTTGGAACTCGGGGTCGACTTGTGCTGTAGCATCTACTCACATTACCATCATCTTGGAATCGTTGTGAAAGCCTGGAGATGACACTCTGGGCGATTCCAGTTCCTCGGATACTTCCCGCTGGGTACGTCCACATTCCAGTCGTCCGATAATTCTACCACGTAAAAAATCATCCCATATCTTCCTTTGTGCCATAACTATGCGGTTATTGCACTGAAAGGCTTTTAAAGCGCTTGTGAACAATTGTACTTCTTTTGCCACCATTCCTTATATACCCCTCTCTTACACTCGTCATAGTGACGTACTATCTGCGCCATCTGGTGGTTTCCTGTAATTTGCATATTCTTCTTCAAGATGTGTGTGATAATTCTACAGGTGAAATTTTTATTTTAGAGTTCAATTTCTGTGTGATTCTGAATTATCCTAATTTATGGACATGAGTGTACTTGTACTATATATGATTACATATATATTTTTACTATATATGATAAATACATATTGTACTTCCATTTGTTCACTTAAGGAAAGTAGATTTTCCGAGGGCCCTGAGTAGTTGTTTTCTTCTAAAAATTGAGATGGCGAGACAATGTAACATATTCTCAATAAAATCGGACATACAATTAATCTGGAATACCAGCACCATACAATATCCCTTCTGTTATCTCATATTATTCTGCTTCTTCGGTTTAGCTCTTTTTAGAACTGTTCTGGTCTCTTTGGAGTCACTGATGCTCTGACGATCGGCTGTACAACTCGTCGCGCATCAAGGTTTCGGGCGAGTTACTCCGCTGTGAACCGAATTTTAATGCCTATTACATCCATGCTTGTTCAGATAGCTGTGAAGCCTTCATTGAGTGTACAAGCAACACAATATGTTGCGTCGTCGACGAATTTTTTGCCGGCAAATTGATGCTTTGGTGCAAATTGCCATACACAAGAATTGAAAATTTCATTATTGTTTTGAGTGTTACTGCCAAGACATCTTTCTAATAGAACATCGGCAGTTAAATTCTCGTAAATCGGCTTCAATATTTCTTGTGCTTTATCATCTAGAGCAGGTAGATGCTTAAAAGTTTCCAAAGTATCTTCAGCTTCACTTTTACGCCATTTACTCCAAGGTTCAGGGCCTACCCTTCAATATGAGTGCTGTGGATTTTCATCCGTCGAGAATTTCTAATAAAATTCCGCCAATATTATATTTAGGGAATAACGAAGACCCGAGCTGTTGCCTTCCTACGAACAATAATCTATTCATCGAGCCGCCCGGCCCTTTTACCTGCTTCTGCGCCGACCTGGTAAATGGGCTGTAGAACTTAAAATATCGTCATTATCATTACAAATATTTAACAGTACATTCTTAAAGGATTATACTTTCGAAATATCGAGAAAAAAATTCGATTTTCTGAAAATTCTAAACAAAAGGGTCCCCTTAAACTGCTGCAAATTAATTAAAAAAAAATTAGGGTTTTAACACTGAAAGTAAGCAACATATACTCATATTGGAATAATTTTTAGTTGGATTCGAGAATGTGTTGTGATCCTTCCAGAAGGCAACTTCTATTCGGCTTTTCAACTGATTGAATAAACTTTAAACTCCCCGAAAATGAGATGACCCGAAAGTTCTTATGTTAACTTCTTTGAAAAGCACAATAAATTCACATAGGCATGTCAATTCAAGAAAGAGTGAATAGGGTGTGAACTTTTTTTAGATACATCCACTGGCGGTGTTCATTCAAATTACTGTTATTCCAGGAACTAAAAGGTCTGATTTGTGGTCTCTTTGAAAGATGTCAATGTTAACGAATACGTGCCATGAAGCCTGTATTCCTCAAATCGAAAACAAAAAAATGAAAATTTTAAATATTAGTATCATTTATTTTTTGTCGTAATTTCTGCTCTGTATATCTTCTACTCAGACAGAACACGCTCGTGATTAACAAAACTTTTTTTTAAAATTATTCTCAGGGTAAAAACAAACTTTTATGCTTACTATTAACTTTTATTCTATTTAGCAATTTAGAACTTCTCCATGAGAGAAAAAAAAGAGAAAAAATTATCTGATTTCATTTCTTCTAAATTAAATTTTTATTATTAGTGAGGAATATAATCTAAAATTCGTTTTTCCTAAAAGATCCAATTACACTATTTTTTCTTGGATATGATTTTTTTAAGCACATGGCACCCTGACGACCAGCTGACCAGCGCTCAGACTTTTCGTACCACGGGCACCAGGTTCGAATCCTGGCGTTAGCATGGATGTTTATTAGTGATTCGGAATCCACGTTAAACTGTATGTCTGGGTCTAATTAACCTAATACGTGCAAAAAAGGAAGGACCGTACATCGACAAACTAAACTTTTCAGCAGGAGTTCCAGAAAGTAACACTTTTCTAAGTATAGAGTGAACAATATTTGAAATTTTGTGAAAAACTCTACTTTAATCAGTAATATCTAAAAATTTGCCAAGATTTGTTAGCAGTTGGAAACAAAATCAAGTATTATAAATGGCAAAATTTCCATAAAATAGATCGTTAAAGACTGTCTAAAAAGAGATTAGTGGGTTGATTTTATATTAATATTTCAAATATGAATCGTCGGACCCAAATATATAATTAAATTGAATACTTTTGTAAACTTTTGATTTAGCGAATCAATTAGAATAACAACAGTAAACCTCATTTGTATAGCAGAAATTAATTGAATTCGAAACTTAACGTAATATAATTAAACAAATGCATTTCCCAAATTAACTACGCAGAAGATTTACCACGTCCTATTCTAAGTATCAGTGCTGAACCATTTCGAAGGCAGTAACGCATTGATATGCATCGCTAATGAGTCTTTCAAGACAGGAATTCTCATGCGAAGTCGGCTATTTTCAGTTAATCGGAACTTAATCCTGTATTCATTGGAAAGCCAAAGGAAGCGGCCTTATCTTGAGAGGACAACCCTCCGCGGAGCATCATCTATTCAGTCCAATTTCCGTTCGGAAAGAGGTAACCGTTAGACTTAGTACAGCCGGGGAAGTGATTCGATTCTTCTTTCGAATGAAAAAGGATTAGAGGCAACGAAAATCACCCAAAGATCTCAAGATTTAAGACCTGTGAGAAATTGATTCTTGTGCCATAATAAATTTCCCAAGCAGAGGTAAGTCTATTCGAATGCAATGTTTGTATATAAGAAGCTTTAGTACTGATTCGATGCGAACGGTATTTGTGCATTTCTGTACTGAAATATATTTCTGGCATTATTTTTTTGAACCATGCATCGACAAGTTCTTTTTTCGATTAAAATAATATTTAACTTTTAGATATTTATGGAGTAAGTTTTTTAAAGCAATAAAAGTATAAAATAGTTATAAGTAGTAAGCTAATCTATTTGTATGATTGTTAAATATTAAAATTTCAATGCCGTTTTCTTTGCCTTTAAATCTTTTATAAAAAAAACTTGGTTTAACTTTTTGTAATGTATTTCTACCCTTTAGGACTTTCACTATGATTTTCTAAAACGAAGTTATAAAAATGAAATTCTGTAGATATTTTTTCCCATTTATTTTTAAAAAATTATAAATGATCCATAGTAATACGATACAGAAACTGAAGTCCCTTTCTCATTCTTAGACCACCGATAACATGTCTACAGTTAAGGTAAATTGAAATGGTCTATGCTTCACTACTGTACTACATTAAATGTTTCAGGATTGCAATATTTGATCATTTAACAATCACTAACTTCAAGAAACAGTTTAAACTGCATCCCTATGACCTATTAAATAAGAAAAAAATCATTACCGAAAATAGCGCTAACAATTAACGGATGTTTGGATACTGCGTAACCAAGCGTGAAATGAAATGCAACCAAGTCAGGGAACAAATTTATTATTACGAACTATTTAAAATGTGCTTAAGCTTTTTAAGCACATACATGACGTTTGTTTGCTAAAGTAAAGAAAGTTGATTTATTTTGCATAACTTGCTATAATGTGAAAAGCGGATTTAAAATGGTTTTGAGTTTGGGTGAGCAGAAAATCCTTCAGTTAAGGAAGAATTTGTTTTAAAATTTTCTGACTCCTGTCTTCTAAAACTAACTATATAATAAAGGGGTAAGGTAAACATGAACAATTAAAATTCTGTACAAATTTCCTCTAAATCTTCACGCTGACATTTCCGCACTTTTAATTTAGCTGGAATAGTGCTATAAATCCTTTTAAAACCGGATTTATAATACTTATTAAATAAATAACAATAATTGAAGTGTATAATTACTTACGTTATCAAACTGATAGGTCTATTATTGTCAAAATACATATTGAATTCAATATAATGCCGATTAAACAGAAACTGCTGTTGTATTTTACTACCTAAGGAGAACATTTTCTGTAAGATGTTTTCTAATATCATGCACTGTATTCGGCCCAGTAATTTTTGTCTGTAATCTTTATCTTCCTTTCCCGTAATCCAGACTACAGATCTCATTGTTTTCGAAGCAGAATGTAATGACTTATTGTATTCATACATGTTTCGTATTAGTTCTTATATTTCGGTATAAAACTTTACTTATTAGTGTTGATATATATTTTTTAATTTTATTAATTCTTCTGATTTGGGGTAACTTTTACTAACGATGGCAATATTTTTACGCATGCGTTTGCCATGCAGAGTGATGTCTGTTACAAGAAAGAGACCTGGGAATAGTGAAAGATTCTGACAAATAACCCGAGACTTGGTTGTGAGCTTTAGTCTCGTTCATCAAATCTCTTTAGCCTCGGCTTCTAGTAAACGGTTGATACACATTCGTTTTTCTATATATTAACTGGTTAATATTTATAAACATTTCGGGTTTGACGAATAGCTTGGTGTTCAAGTGCTGATTCCTTTTTTATGCATCTCACCAATGATAGAGGTCGTCTAAGAGGACGATACTGTTGGTTTGACTATCCTGTTCCATATCAGCATTATTGTAGAAATATGCTTTTAGTTTCACGGTACGATATCGAACCCAGTTTTTATTTATCTCTTGCTTACTTCTTCCTGAAATAAATTGTTTTTTGGTGAAGGTTCTGTATTGCCTCAAACGAACTCGGTTTTTGCTATGAACCTAGGTTAGAAGGATAAAGATATGCGAAATTTGAATGGAGGATGAAATGTTTCCGTGTCTTGATTCTGACTGCTCCCAATAGTATATTCAAAATAATGTCGTCTTTCAAATTCTAAACTTTCCCAAGCGATTGCGATTAAACTCAAATATTTTAGAGAAATAAAAATCTGGTTTTCTACTGAGATAAGCTAAAGCCTTTTTTAAATAAGGTAAATTTTATCTGAACAATTATTTCTTGATTTTCTTATATACGTGAACCTTATAAAATGATTAAAAAGTTGAAATTGAACTATTTTCAAAGTCATTTCTTGTTTGGATTTGATACGCAAGTTGAAGCTGAAGTAATTTTTATAGAGAATTTCGAGTTATTATGGATTTTTATACGAAACAGTTTTTAATATTAAAGGAAAAAAATAAAGATAATGTAGTTTTTAATATTAAAGGAAAGAATTAAAGGTAATGTAGATTTTAATATTAATGAATAAAATGGAACCTGTTTAAATATTAAAAATGTTATCTTAATACTAATGAAATAAAGTGCATAACAAATTAAGCTTCATCATATATATACGATATAGCTTTTTATATATATATATACGATATAAAAATTAAAACTGAACATATTTGAAAGAGAAAAAAAATAAAGCTCTGAGGATAAATCCGTACCATATTATTAAAAATGAATATTAATTTTTAAAGAAAGATATGTTTATCAACATAAATACTATTAAATAAAAAAATAAGATGTTTTATCTGAACATAAGTTAGCAACGCCTGAATTTGATTATATTTATTTTTATGTAAAAAAAAAGAAATTACATTCGTATATATCATTAAAACCTTTTAGCATTAAATAATAAACAATTTTTATAATACGTTTTAAACGATAAAATGTTTTAGAGTTGGTTCATTTCAAAAATATTATCAGTGTTTTCATTAATTATAAATTTATTTATTTTTAGATTTCATTATAAGATTTCATTTAAAATTAAAATCTTTGTAAAGTTAATAATTAATTTATCTTTTTCATAGCTGGATCTGTTAAATTATAGTCGATACCGAATAATTATTTTGGTAGGAAATGAGAGATTAATTTTCGTGAGCTGTTTAAATTTAGTCTCCTAAAAACAAATAGTGAGGCCTGTACGTTAGAATACCTGTGTCGCATATCTGTTAGAAGTATAAGTTATGATTTTCTCTGCATGTGACACAGTAGAGGACCACTTTCCTTTAAAATTACAACACAATAATTTCTTAATATCATTTATGTGTGTCTAATCCTCAGTGTCCTGCAGTGCGGACGAACACCCCATGAGTAGTCTACTCAGGGTTGGAATTCAAGGGGCAGCTTCTGTCCTGATGGAGTATGCGTGGATAGAAGTTTGACATGGCTCCGTGTCGCTGAAGAAGGAGGTCATAGTCTTAGGGAAGGATTTTAGGGAAACTACCACGCATTTGAGTATCGTGGAAAACATAGAACACTTCCACTAGAAGTCAGACTCACAAGGCAAGATGCAAAACATCTTAAACGACATCGAGTCTCATTTTTTGAAACAGCATCTACAATAAGCCGCCAGTGAATTGAACTTCAGTTCTAATACTCACCAGCGCCTCACGCAGCCACTGAGGCACGAGTCGGGCATTAATATCCTTATTCAAATTGTAATCAGCCAAAAATTCTTGAACAGAATATTTAGAGTGATATAAAGTAAAAATAAAGCATGTTTTATTTTATTTCACTTTATATCAATATTACAATCTTATTTTTTGTGGGAAATATTCTGAAGACTACATCTAGGCGAAATGGGGTGCAAATGTGTTTTGAGTGTCAACTGTAAAACAAATATTATATAAACAAATATTATATTGTTATTCTTTTCCTAAAAAGGAAATGAATAAACAGTGTTTTCTTTCAAATCCCTACGAGGTGAAAAACGAATGAAACGAGGTGGACGTGTGCAAATACTTCTTGCATGATTGAAAACATTGTTCGTCGCGTCTCCTCTGCATTCTCTGAAATCCTGTAACAAAGAAAGAGCATGTGACGACAGACTTTCTTGCAGAGTGATTTTCTTTTATGCTTGAATAAAGTCTTTAGTTTCGTGATATGCCGTGCTCGGAGATTAAGATTTAAAATAGAATCTGAAACGCGTTTTGCTTAAAGCGTAGGATTGTGGTATATTTTATTTATTTATTTTTATTTTTATAAAAATTCTAATTTGGAAAAAAATTGCATCATTTTCGGGTGGTTGTAATGTTTCAAAAAAAGAATTGGTGGTGCGAAGTTCTATATAGAAAAATGCAACAAGTTTCAAGATTAAAGCAATTTATCAAATTTGTCTGATATTTGAGATTTATAGCAGCGTTAATCTGTTTAACGGGCATATTTTAAAAAAATTAATTATGAGTAAAAATAAACAATTAATAGTTCGAGATAACAAAATTTGACATATTTTACTTTAATAAATCTAATTTAATTATAAATCTTAGTGATAAAATCATTATAAATGTTTATTTAATAATAAATTATTTGTAGATGGATTGACGATGGTGTGCTCATGTACGTGTGATTCTAAATTCATGGTAGTGAAAATTGCAACACCATGAAGGAATCGTCATAATTGAATGAAATTTAATACACAGTTGAGTGGTAGTGGTACAAATAAATGATTAAATGTTCAAAGCAAACAAACAATAACAAGAGATTGGAATCAGTATTTTTGTAGCCACCACGCGCCGCAATAAGTGCTGCTACACGACGCATGGCATGGAGTCAAACAAATTTTGAATGTCTGCCTGAGGAAGAGCATTCCATATTGTTTGTACGCGCACCCAAAGTTCGTCTGCAGAAGCAACAGGACGAGGATCACGAGCGAGACGTCGACCAACGAAATCCCACACATGTTCAATCGGCGACATATCCGGGGAATACGCAGGCCAAGGAAGAAGCTGTACCTGCCGCGTTGCAAAGAAGGATTGAACAGTCCTACCGATATGAGGGCGGGCATTGTCCGGTTGAAATACAGCTCCTGGCAAGCTTTTGAAGGAAGGGAACAGTTTGGGGCTGTAGAACTTCCATGATGGCATGGTCCATGATATGCCACAAATTAAACTGCGGATAATGCACTTCCGGAAGGTCAGAAAACACGAATGCGGCCATGCTGTCAATCAATCAGCACGCCAGTCTCTATGCTGAGCGGCCCATTGTAGCCGCAGGCGGCGATGGTTTAGCGCGAGAGGGATCCTGTAAAAAGGAGTCCTTGCGCGCAGTCCACGCTGCAGCAGACGTCTACGAATTGATGAAGCACACAATGAAACACCTGTAGCTATTGACCACTGTGCTGCCATCTGTCTAGAGGAAGCTGTACGGTCCGTCAGCGCCATGCGGACCAGGTGTCTGTCATCGCGAGCTGACGTCCCATTTCGGGGTCCACTCCCGGATTTCCGAGTTGTCGACACTCGTCCGTCCACTGCTTCCAAAGACGCATCACTGTGCTGCTGTTAAACGGCACACGAGCGGCTACTACACGATAAAACAATCCAGCTTCACGAAGGCCGATGATTCTCTCCCGTTCAAACTCTGTAAGTTGTTCAAATCTCGCTCTCTTTCGTCGAAGAGGCATAAGTAACGATTGAGCTAACGTTTACCACTAGCAGATAACCACCGATAACCATGCACGCCTCGCTATAGCCGTCTATTTATTCGGATCCATCCGCCGTTCAGAGGGCGCTGTTCAGCATACGCATGCGCTACGGATTTGAAATTCTAATCATTTGCATATCATGCGCTAATTTGCATTTCCTGAATATTGCAGTTCACTCGCGTAAGTCCTTCAAGGTGTTGCAATTTTCACAAACATGAGTTTATATTTAATCCATTGCTGTGACTTTTACACATCTACTTTTAAATTATATACTGTTGTAAAAGAACAGTGTATCTTGAAAATATTTCAATGGATATTTAATACTATCTTGGTGGGATCTTTTGAAATGTATTTAATATATATTCTTCTTCAATGGCGCAACAGCTCCATGGTGGACCAAGGCCGTTTGGCCTACGGGCAGATTTTGAGACAGGAGATGTTTTCTTTATTACGAGGTAGGGTTGTCAGCCTTAAGCTCAACGCTCTACAGTTATACTAGAACAGAGTTCTGATGGCCGAGTGGCTAGCGCTTTGGTTCTCGGTACCACATGTTTCGGGTTCGAGTTCCGGCTGTGCAATGGATGTTTGTAGTGGTTCGAATCCACTTTTAGCCATAAGTCCTAGTCTAAAGTCCCTTATGTCCCGATCTCACTGTAGAACGTCGCAGAGCCTGATGAGACTTCTTATCACTCACTTCATTCCCAAACTGTAAAAGAGCAACTCAACACTAGGCGTAGTGGCGCCTGAATGGCCGAGTGGCTAGCGCTCTGACTCGGTACCACAGGTTTCGGGTTCGAGCTCCGGCGGTGCCATAAATGTTTGTAGTGGTTCGAATCCACTTTAAACCGTAGGTTCTGGTCTAATAGAATCGTAGAGCGTTGCGGGGGCATTATTACACCGCGTCGTGACTTATCTTCAAGTTACACGCGCCCCCTGGGTAGTGCAAAGTGAGTAACGTCTGTGCAACGCTTGCCTTAAGGCACCCAAGATCAAGCTGTCTAAGTGTTTGCCAGCTGCATTAGAAGGAAAAACACTAGGCGTAGGGATGTGGTGTGGTGTGATGAAGTAGTCATATTAGAACGGGACCTTACGGTTTAAATGCGATTCCGCACCACTAAAAACATCCATGGTATTGCTGGGACTCGAATCCGAAACCTGAGGCACCCAGATTTAGTCACTCAGTTATCAGGCTTCGTTTAATCGATATGAGTGTTTAATTTAATTTTGGCACAATTATTTTTTGTGTATAAGTGCATATTACATTTTCTTTTAAAGGTGCAAAATGGCCTTGCCACTCTTACCATACTTGTACGAGGCGCTTTGGTTGGTGAAAAAAAGCCATATGCATTGAGAAAATATCCCGACTCCACAAAGACTAGCCGCCGCCGCCACCACTGGCAGATGCACAGAAGCAAATTTACAAAAGTCATGTAATTTTTTTCTAATTAATTTAATAACTGTCCAAAAGATTATTTGTATTTCCTATATGCCTTCTGTCTGGCAATAGAAATACAAATAAAAATCAAAGGGAATAATTTATTTGCAGAAATAATTCCTATTGATTTCAGTGAAGAATTTTATACAATTATGTTTATATAAACTTGAAAATATATGGACTTATAATAAAAATCCTTTTTTTCTAAACCAAAATTTTCAACGTGTGAATTTTATAATTGATAGAAAACAGTTTTCTTTAATTTTTAACGACATTTATATCTTATTTTTCAATCATTCTCCTTATCAATATTTTGAGAAAAAAAGTTGTTAGACAGTGTACTGTTACTGGAACCTTTAAAAAAATAATCAATGCGTCTTAAGCGCTGTGGCTAAATTTCCGGTGTGGCGATAAGAATCAAACTAGAATGGATTTTTTTTTTCTCTGGATAATATGGGAAATTGATTTTAAAAGATTAAAAACTTCTCTGAGGATGAAGAAATGCAGAAAAAAAAGTGATGTGTTACAGTTTAATGTTATTTTTGCTTCTATTTTATCGTCTCCAGAAATTAAAGTGTGTCATTTATTGATCGTACTACATTTCACCTCTGGGATTAAATTGCACTTGATGTAGTACCCGTACCTTTACTAAATCTTGGATTTCTTTGTGCTTGTTAAGACAATTTTTTAACCATATATAGTCAATTTCCTAATACGCTTTGTAATACCTGATAAACATCAATTTTCAAAAACAAACTTTTTATGCAATTTATAAAATTTTTATGCAGTTATTCATAGAATAAAAAAAGGTTTTGAAATATTTTGGATTTCGATTTTTTAAAAAAATTATCACATTTGAAAAAAAAACTTTTGGCTTCTGTTTCAGAAGAAACATAAAATTAACAATAAATGGTAAAATATTGTAATTTCTATTTATTAAAAAAAAAATTTTTATATAAAATTCTTAATTTTTTTTCATGTGGAAGAATCATTCTTCCCCGAATATTATATACAATACTAGCCAATAAAACGAACCACTGTATCTTTCAAGAAATGAATGGAACTGGTTCTTGTGAAGAAAGGAATTCTCAGAAAACGCCCCACACGAAAAGAGAATTACGCAGACAGGAAATCATAATTCGAGTAGGACAGGGGTGGCCAACCCGCTGCCGCGAGCCACATGCGTCCCTCCGTGAATATTTTTCAGCCCGTGAGATTTATCACACTTTACAGGATATATTTATTTTATAACGGCCAAAGTAGTGAAAACCAATGTATTAAAAAAAAAATACGTTATGTGTGTATCCATATATTCAAAAATTAACTGTCGAAATTTTGACATTAAATTAACTTCGATTTTAAAAATAATATTTTTACTAATATGCTCATCTATACCCTTTTTTTTTAAAAAAAAAAAATTATCTTAAAAAAAAAAGATCTTAATTTTTTACAGAAATAGTCTATATTTTCTGCAATATAAATAAATGCCCTTCCGGTAAGAAAAGACCTTCCGGAGATTTCCGAAGTTTTCCAATTCTATTGAATTTGTAATCCATTTTAAAAATGTAAGATGTGAATGAAAAGTTAAACTCAAAAAATTTTTAGATTTCGAGTGACATTTATAAAGGATTTATGTCGGAATTACTTTTAGCTGAAAGCCTCTTACTGTAGAAGGTATTTTAGTTTTACAGTCTCTCTGAAATAGTTCTCCAAGGAAACAAAAAACCTAGAAATAGTTTATCTGTCATCTTTGCCGGATAACAGATGGTAGCAGAACAGGTGCTGAGAGAAATTTTGAATACAATAGATTTTGTTCTTTATAAATATTTATTGATTGGTTAAATTTATTTTTTATTTTCACAAATTGTATAAATAAAATTATGCTCATATTTTAAAAATTGACAGCGATAATTTTAACTTCAGTTATATGGATGAATAAGAATAAAATGGGCCTGAATGGTCGAATGTCTAGCGCTCCATCCCACGGGTTTCGGGTTCAAGTCCCGGAGATGCCATGGATATTTGTAGTGCTTCGAATCCACTTTAAATCGTAGGTCCCGGTCCAACATGATCATGAATATTTTAATATGTATTTGATGCTATTTTGTTGGGATTTTTTTTTTTGAAATGTATTTAATATATACGAAAGGGCCTGAAGGCCGAGTGACTAGCGCTCGGTGTCATAGGTTTCGGGTTCGAGTCCCGGAAGTGCCGTGGATGTTTGTAGCTGTTGGAATCCGTTTTAAAACTTAGTTCCAGTCTGATATGATGGTAGAGCGTTGATATTTAGTCACTCTTTAGCCTACATGGTTCCTCACGAAAATAAAGGTGCATATTATTTTTAGCCATGGCCCAGTCTCCTGCGATGGGGTCTCCTGGACTGTAGACTGGACTCTGTAGGCTTTCCCTGTACCAGGGGGATTAATAACATTAGAATAAATGGGCAATAAAATTTTCTTTTGAATATTAAAGAAAGCATTTCTATATTTTTAAGAAAGCCCAGAGTTCTTATTTTTATATAATTACTTTTCTATACTATCAGCATGGTTCCACAACGCCAAAGCAAAATTCTTGTTCAAATTTTTAAATTGATATGCATTTTATTAAGAAAAAGCCTTTTTATTTTAGGACTGTAAGAATTAACAAAACATTTTATAGTTAATATACTTTCATACACATTTTGATAATTATTCCATATAACTTGAGTACTTTCTAGATTTAAAATAAGTTTAAAATATTAAAAAATTTGCCTTATCATTTGAAAATATTAAATTAAAAATACCTTATAAATTATCCAAATGAATGTCTTTCATTTTTAATAAAATTCTGCATTATGAATATAGTTTTAAAACTGTAACAGAAATAGGATTTTCGATATTAACAAAACAGTTAACAGTTTGTTTCAAATTGTACATAATAACAAAACTATAAATGTTTCATACTAAATCTTCCTCGAAGTATATCTACGTTATACACGATATTCTGACACAAACACGGCATGGTGTAGGCGATCAGCCTCTCTCCATTCACCTCTCCATCTGTAGAATGTACTCCACCCACCTGTTCCCTTTCTTGTGAGAACTCTGCTCATCTGTTCCAAAATTGATCTGTTGACCTTTTACTGCTCCACCCTCCATGACTCGAATATTAAACTTCACCTCCTCCAGACTGAGTCTGTTCTTATCTAATGAATTTCTGAGACTTGCCTTCGAAGCAGGCAATTAAAATCTCTCGTATAATGGAGATTGTTTAAACTTACGTCCATTGGGCCCCAAAGAAAGATATTTTGCTCACGTGCTTCAGTAAGATAGGCTTAGCAATGAGGAATTCAGGTAAAGGGTAGATTTATTAAAGTTTTAGGTGTTATTTTTTAAAAAAAAATTTTTAAAAGCTATAAGAGCTGGTTATTTAATAATATTAAAAATTATATCTACGGTTTAATTCTTTTTTTTTTGAACAAAAATAAACACCATTAATTGTATCGATATGTAGTCTTTATCAGTATATCAATATATCTCTTATTATATCAATATATATCAATATATCAGTATATCAGTATATCAATATATCATTATATAGTTAACTGTATCAATATCAGTCTGTCAATAATGGTATCAATATCAGTCTCATCAATAATGGTATCAATGTATTCAGTCTATCAATATATCTTATCAGTTTATCAATATATAAAATATACCTTTATCATTAATTGTATCAATAACAGTCTTAAGATAATAATCATTTCCCGTTTGAAGGTATGCTAGAAGTTTTTATTTATATTAATATGATATTGAATTAATAATAAATTTAAATATTATAATAGTTTCATGAAACCTCACTGTTTCATTTATTTTTTAATGCAATAGGGTTTCTACTACATTATATAATAACAGAAAAGTGTTTCAGTATTCTGTCACATGTATTTGAATTGAGACCAAAAATAATGATATTATATTAATCATGTAAAAATATTTTCATATTTGGGAAAAAAAAATTTTCATTTTGAATTATATATTTTTCCATTTGGGGCCCTATAGCAGTGATTACAAATATTGCTAGCATCGGAGAGGAAATCAGATAAAGTGCTTTGCAAGACTGCTTTAAAGATTAAACTGGATAATAATTTCAATCGGGTCTTTTACGTTGAGATTTTGCCTACTGAGTGATAGTTTCCGAGTCATATCCCACGCGATGCGCAAATTTAGAGATAAGAGGGCATCTCAGTTATTTTGAGTGAAGGCATTACTGTCCATCACAGTAATATTTAATGAAATTGATTGATTGAAATGCATTCTAATTATAAATTTGTTAAAATATTAGAGATATCATAAAAAAATTGGCTTTCAAGTTAAAGAAAATACATTCTTAATTTTATTTAGCTGGGTTTTTTTTTTGTGTATTTTTTAAACAAAATTTTGAATGATTATTTCATTTAATTTTCCCTTTGTAATTTTGAATGAAATTTATTTTTTAACGGAAATGATTCTTAATTATGGTGAATTGTTTTCCATTCTAGCATTGTTTTCAATATGTTTTTCTCAATAAAAGATCAGAACGCAAATCAATGTTTTGTTTCGAATCGTGGAAAAAATTGAGTTATTTGCTAGCAATATATATTTTTATATATTTTTTATTGTTTATGTCTGTTTATTTAGTAAATGTGCACACTAAAGTCATATTTTACCATTAAAATTCCTCAACAAATATGACATCTTAGATTTATAAATATATCTATTGAAGAATTTCTTCCGGCATATTGTTACGCAAATGTGTTGTGAGGAAACAGGCTCCAGACTGAATTAAAATTACTGAGCTTAAAAAAAAAAGATATAACTTCTAAAGAAACAAAAATACTTATTAAAAAGATACTGATGTCTTAAAAACATTATGAATTTGTCAAATTTATTTCAAAAACTTTATATTAACATTTACCTAGATTAATCATTTAAAAATAATTTTAAAAGCTTAAATATGATTTTTTAAGTTTTAAATTGCAGCAAATAATTCTAATCGGTAAAGTGTCTTTTTAAAACAATTTAAAAGGAATTGAAATTTATAATTATTCTAGAATAACTTATTTCTTCGAATTCAACAGTTATTAGATTATAAATTTATCTTTTGATACTGTTTTAATTTATTAAAAATTGAACTTAGAAAATGTGTAGGACAAGGTAAAATAATGCTTTTAAAATTAGGCATTAAAAAATAAATATTTATATAACGTGCGTTTATGTAATAAATATTTTTAATTATGTTTTATAATGAAAATGTAATTTTTTTTAAATATAAGAAAAAAATTTTGAAAAATGTTCAATTTATTGTTTTTTTTTAATACAAAATTAATTTACTTAGAGTGGTTTATTTTATTGCAATTGAATAGTAAGTTAATCGAGCAAATTCAAAAAATCACGAACATATTCATTTTAATTCTCAAAAATTCATTAGTAAAAGAAAATTAAAATTTTAGAAGAAATTAATTGGAGAATGTTTATGCAATTAGCATGAAAATATATCTACCATTAATATTTTTGTCAACTTCGTTTACTTGTATATTTTTTAATTAGTTTCTATTTATAAGTAGTGTTTCATGCATCAGAAAATATTGTCTATAGGAGATATTTTTCTTTTTTCCTACCGATCATACTTTTTCAGCTTTGTTGGTGATTCGAATCCACGTTAAATTTGAGATGCCGTTTTAATTAGCCTAAAGTGTGCACAAAATGACTGTAGAGACAAGCCAAACCATTTCCATCTTTTTTCTATAAATTACCATCCAATAGCTTTTCACATTTTATATTTATATTTTGGGGGGGGAATTTTATTTGCATTTATTTCTTTAAATTTATTATAGTATTTTTATCGCATAAGATATTTAGTGATGTTTAAAGAAAAAAAGTCATTTTTAATAGAAATAGAAATTTGACAAATTAAAAAATTCGTGACATACCTAAAATTGTTATACACTATATTCCATGCATAAATTATACATAGATAGAAAGAGAATAAAAAATAATAAGAGCTTCTCTTCTCTTCCCTATTTGTTATGAATTAGAATAACAAACCAACTTTTAAAGCCTAAAGAAATACATATTTCCCGATCGATAAAAGATGACTTTGCAGCAGCATTTTTCAATTCTGAATATTTTTGATAAAGTCATGCATAAAATAAATGGAAACGAAAATAAAGGTTAAAAGAATCAAACATAGGAAAAGGGCATTGAATAAAGTTTAAAGGAACAAAACAGATGGATATCATTTCTCCGCATGTATTGGAAATTTGTTATAAGAGCAATACTGCGTAACATATTGAGACTGAATCGATTTGTTCTTAGTGGATGCAGAAATATTCTCCAAATGAAATCCACTCTTAAGATAGAAGTAATCTTTTGACACAGAAGAGATCCCAAGAAAAAAATCAATCGAATTTAAAATTGGTTGTTCATGTACATTCTATGTATGTTAATAAGAGCTCTGTTCCAGAAGAATACTGTAGGAGTCAATTGATTTTTGATGAAATGTAAACTATTCATGAATACGAATCGTTTTAAAAATATTTTATTTTTTAAGATCACTGCATTTTATCAGAGGAAATAATATAAAATGAAGTGGTTGATGTGTAGAATGCCATGAAATGAATTAATATTAAAAATAATTTAAATACTTTTAAGAATATTTTACGTTAGAAAATTTTATCGCTTTTTGATACTTAAGGAAATTAATCAGCACTTATTGAAATTGAAATACATGATCATATTTATTTCAAATAACCTTAAATATATGATTCCATTTAAAGATAGCTCAAATATCTTTTCAAAAATAACAGGAGCAAAAATAAATTTAAGAAAAATAAGTCTTTTGATTTTAAATAATAGTTAACTTGAGTTAATAGTTAACTTTGGGGAAAAAAAACCTTTTTGGTATGACTTTGTTTTGTGAACGTACTAACATTTTTATCCAATTTTCAGATTAGTACAAAATTAATTTTAAAATTTAAACTTCATTTATAAATATCCTATGAGACAGAAAGATAAAATTTATGTTTGTAAAATGTCTTAGTAACTGACAGTTTTTTTGTTTTTATATTCTGAATTATAACTATTTTGTAGTTTTATATTATTTTATGCATTTTTTTGAGTCACATATTACAAATTTAGCAGGTTTTTTAAATTTCCACGAAGAGTTTTTAAAATTTATGATAATGTTAAAATAAAACTTTCACAACAAAGATGAAAATTTTTTTATCCATATATCATAATATATACTTTTAAAAAAGCATTATAAAATTGTATTATATAACAAATTATATATAATTTGATTATCTAATAAATTGAAGCTACTTGATTTATAAAAATTAGTATGTGCCAATATTCAGATGTTTGAAAACAATTTAGGTTATATTACCTTTCGTGTGAATAATACATTGAAACTGGATAATGTAGCAGCTCGCTTTATCGATGTCGACCGAAGTAAAAATATTGAATATTATAAATCAATATATCAGAAATCAATCAGAAAAATAGAAGCATTTTCAAAATTTTTTAACTTTCTTCAGAAATGAACTATCAATATTTTCTTATTTTCTATTATATAATTAATGTATAGTAGTTATTATTTATAAAATATGATTCAGATCTGCTTATATATATATATATATATATCGTTAATCGTTATTAATCGTTAAAAATAAAAATTCATTTAAAAAAAATAATATTAAAGTACATATAGAAAAAATCCTCTGGGTATCAAATGCTTGATATGCTTTTAATATTATGAAATGCTAATACTAATATGCTTATATATTATTAATATTACCAATAATATAAGTTATTAAAAAAATTTTGTCCATCTTTTTATGATAAAAGTATGGATTCCCTTAAGAACAATTGCAAAATATAATGGGTTTTGTTATATTACTATAATAAAAACCTTTTTACCCCCTGTGAGACAACTTTCTGATAGAAAAAAACTTTATTAATTCTGAAACGCCTTCAATTTATCTGATTAAATATTTCACATCAGTTCTCTATCTCGAGAGTTCAAAGAGCTACTTTTATTAAAGGTGGATGTTCAACAAAATTTATATTCAGCTGGTATTTATTTTTCCAAAGATTTATTTTAATTTACTATGCTTTGCGAAAATCTACATATTACGTGTGTAAAAACATTAAACGCAGATAATAAGAATTTAAAAGAGGCACTCTGCTTATACTTTTATCGTTATTTTAAAAATTTATATAGTGAACAATGTAAGCAAAGTTCTGCTTTATTAGAAAATAGTTTGAAATAAATATTTTCAATTTTTATTTTATCCAGTTAAAAATCTTATATGATGAATAATAAGTGGTCTATTTCAATACAATTTAAAGAACATCTCCCTGATTTAAGGGAGGGATTCTATTTTTGACAGTTTAATGTAATTTTTTTCAAGCACTTTCACAGAGGTGAAACATCATAAAAAAGACATACAAACACAAGAAAATCTAATTATTATTCATTTTTCTTATATAAATTCCATATTCCGTTATACCTAAAGAAACTTTTCAAAAGACAAGTAACCTTTTGAATATTAAAGCAATATGAAACGTTTCCATGTGTAAATGATTAAATATCTTACCAAGGAATAAAAATCATCTCTACCTATATAAACAAAATATGTATGTGTCCTATAACTTTAAAAACGTACATGAAAGTAGGCAATACTCTCACCTTATCGATTTATTTCAGCTCAATTAGTTGCATTAAATTTCTCAAAAAATTAAATTTGATGATTTTCTAAAAGCACCTCATTAGCTATATTTGATCTCAATTGATGTTGATGTACATTAAGTGCTAGAAAACTTACAAATTGAACGTTTTGAGCTTGAAGCGAATTTATTGCAAAACAAGTAATATAAAAAAAATTTAAAGTCAATTCTATTTTTTCCACTATATTGCAGAAAGTCCTTTATAAATAATTTTCATTCATTTTTAAGTTTATCGGGTGCCATCTATTGGTAGATATATGCAACTTAAATCTAAAAAAACTAAAATTAATGAACAGCTTGTTGTCGTGTCCCTCATGGAAGGTGGGAGGAGGATGCAACTTCTGCACTGATGGAGCACCTGTAGGTAGAAGTCTGACTTCTGCACTCCGTGACGCTCTTACAGTCATAGGAGACTGGGACCTACGGCTTAAAGTGGAATCCGAAACCACTACAAACATCCATGGCACCGCCGGGACTCGAACCCGAAACCTGTGGCACCGAGCGCCAGAGCGCTAGACACTCGACCATTCAGGCCCTAATTAAATTTAATGAATGAATTAATATTTGAAAAAACTGCATTAACATCAAGTGTCATGCTCTACAAGTTCAAAAATGTATTTGAACTTGAGTGGATGAATAAAAAGTATTTTATGAACGATTGAACATTTGAACAAGAATGAGAGCTAATGTGAAGGAATTGAAAATCACAATTTAGCAACATTGCTTTAAGGGATTTCATAAATTTTATTTGGTGAAGAATAGATAAAAATTTGCGTGCCCTTTTAAGAAAAATCATTTGTCTTTTTGGCAGCATATATTGTGGATAGTTCCTTTTGTGTATAAAATATATTTAATCAAATTTTGGATATAACAAGAGAAGGAAACTTCAAAAATTCTATGTGATTTAACCTTAATTTATAGCTTCTTTAATATTAATCTTCTAGTCATAGACAATCTTCATATTAAATTGCTATATCATGCCTAATATATAAAATTCATGCACAACTTTATATAATTTATCTAAGTAAGTTTTCCCGTATTAAATAAATGAAATATGACGTATCAATTTGTTTTAATTCATTCAATATTTAACTTATTTAATAATTAATTCCAATTCTTAGACTCGAACACAGAATGATAAATTGCTCACGAATTATGAAAGGTTTCTCATGGTTGTTCTAAAATGTATAATAATTTAGAGTTCCAGGTTTTTTTTTTTTTCTAAATCCATTATTTTTTATTATGGTGCATAGTCAAAAATTATAAAAATATCTAATAAATATATTGTACTATACAAATTCTTTTTAAAATTATTTCACTTTGAAACTTACAATCTAGTAATCGTATTCTCAATATTCACAAGTAAAATGAATAAAATATATTGAAATGTAAAATAAATCTGTTTTGAGAAGTGAAATATAAGTTTTTTTTTTTTCCTTTGAATTTAGTATATTTTTATACCGAAGAAAGAAAATGATAGAATTTTAACTATTTATAATAAAATATTTTTTTTTAATTTTATTCAGTGTTATGTAATAAATTAAAAAAGATTTTTAAAGTAAAATTGTTTGAATATATTCTGCTTTAATTTATTTATGTTCTATAATTTTTTGTACTTATTTCGGTAAGCAATATTAAGAATTCTTGTTGAAAATTGCACGATATAACGACTGCATTCTAATTCAAAATAGTTTTGTTGGCTTTCTTTTTTAATATTTCTTTCCTAATATTATGTTGTTAAACAAGTCTAATTTTATTTAAAGTTCTAAATTCATTTTAATTAAGTAGTAAATAATAATAAAAGTAGAAGAACATCTATTTTTTTTAATTTAATAAATGAAATATTACCTATGACGAAATTGTACTGCATTTATTTTAAATTAAAATTTGTTTAAGTTTTTGCAGTTTAGAAATGTTTTTTTTTAGTATTAGTTATTTATTAAAACAGATAAGTCCAAGTTTTATATTTTTCCATAAATTATATCATTTTTTTTTTCAATTAGCAATGTCCTTTACAAATCTTTTTTTCAAATCTTTTAAAATATGACGGGGATGTATTTGAAACAGAAAATCATAAATACAATGTTGTAGCTAATTTTAGCAGTTTTAATTATTATTACTTCACATAAAGAGAAATTAAATATTAATCTTTGTTTATAATCAAGGGATAAATTAAAAATTCTGCTGGGAATTTATATAAAAATTTAAATTTTTCAATTGATGTGCCACTCTTAGCATTTTAGATTGGCAATATAAAAATTTTAAAGTCAATACCTAATTTTTTTTCATTATATTGCAGAAAGACCTTTACAAATAATTTTTCATTTTTTAAGTTACCTCGCCATCTATTGGTAGATATATGCAACTTAAATCTACAAAAAAAATTAATTAATTAAATTTAATTACTGATTTAATATTTGAAAAACTCAAATTACAAGTTCAAAAAAATGTATTTGAACTTGAGTGGATGAATAAAGTATTTTTATTAATGATTGAAAATTTGAACAAGATATATATAGGGGATGTGATTAATAGAATTAAATGCAAATAATTGATTCTATGTTATATTTGTATTGCCAAAGGAATGTATTATGTTGGCTTTCTGGTAAAATAGTGGCTCTTTCCGTATTGTTCGTACTCCATGTTTTTTTAAATACTAATGTAATAATTTTTGTAATAATTTTTCTACATGTTACTTTATGACTAACATGTAGAAAAATACATGTCCATCCACTGTTACTTTAGACTATGTCATCATGTAGTAAGTTTCTACTACAAAAAAACCTGAAAAAATGTTTGGTGTTAAGTTATGTTAATCATTTGTTGAAAAAAACTTATTTAATTATTATCACTTGAAGGAAATTACACATGCAACAAATATAGATTCATTGTCTGTTCCTGTAACATCTATGTTTCGAAACATCCATCGTCCTATCTTTGTTTCAGTTAGATTTCAAAAACTGGTTCGAGCGCAAATTAGATCAACTTTGACCCACTGGATTACTTGACGCATTTAAGCGTTGCCGGGGTAACAGAATCAGCCATCACTATTTCTGGTTCTCTTATTATTCACTAAATTAGTAATTTTGGCAGTCATTTTTTTAAAGATACAGGGTTACTATAACACTCAACTATGTTTATTAAATCTTAATACATGTAATCAGATCATTAAACGTTCAAAATCCTTTTTGCTTACAAATACATAATTAAATCTTGAAAATATTTTTTTAATACTTGATATATTTCTTGATACATTTACAACTATTTCTATGCATCTCATTATTTTTATTTTTTATTTACTTAATTTTTTTAACATTCAGAAAAAGTTTCTAAGTTCATACTTATTTTCTCTATTGCCATCATAAAAAATGCATCATTATGATATGACAGTGCTTAATAGATAATTTAATAATTAATGATGTAGGTGACACATATAGCAAATCTAGATTCATTGTTTGCTCCTGTAACATCTATGTTTCGAAACATCCATCGTCCTATCTTTGCTTTCAGTAAGAGTTCAAAACTGGTTTGAGGGCAAATTAGACCAACTTTGACCCATTGGATTACTTGACGTATTTAAGCGTTGCCGGGGTAACAGAATCCGCCATCACGAATCAATCTATCACGGCATCCACTCATGATGGCAGTTAGCAACACTAACTCGACTTCAGGTCGATAATACATTTCTCTTGACTCGGTACGGATACCAAAGTAGGTTTATATCTCATCTAATGCGACGATGAATTGACATCTGTCTTCCTAAGTGATGTGTTGGAGCTGTTAAGAGATATTTGCTTTCTTTGCTAAGACTGTGCAGGAAGCTGATCGTGAAATGTCTGCTACAAAAATATGTTTATAATTTATAATATATTAAAAATGTAAAACTATTCAAGAGAATAAAAAAAAAAGATAAAAACACACAGATCGGCTACATAGCTAAAAGTACATAAAAAAAAAATAAAAATAAAATGAACTCATTCTTAAATTTATATATTAATGAAAATGTTTTTGTGAATTATGAACAAAACAAAAATTAAAAAAAAATATATCGATTCAGAATGATTTCGTTTCCACATCACCCAGGAGGTAGAAATCTCGATGCGTTTTTTAGAGAGGTGTCGCCAGGAACCATAATCCTCTTCGGTTGCCATTAATAATAAGGTGATTTGTTTAGATGAACATGGACTGTTTCTTGTATCTGTTTGGCGTAGGGAGATCAAGTAATTCACTTTTTTTATCCTTTGTAAATGTCTCTGGGCTTTTTGATATATAATTACAGTATTTTTATATTGTTAAAGGCTCTTTAATTCATTATTTTTTTAAGAAGCTTAGCTTAGCTTTTATAGCATCCCACGAATTTAAGTGGACTCTAACAGCATCTGCTATAACTCCAGTTATTATAATGGTAAAAATTGGTTGCCAACGAATACAAATCATAAAAATGTGCAAATAAATGATGAACACAATGCATCCGTATCCAAGTAGTTCGATCTCAAAGGGATCTTTCTGGTCCCAATCATAATCATTCCAGTCATATCCTGAATCCTTCATCTTTTTACCAATAAGTCTAATCAACAGAATCATGCCAGTGATGTCAATAATGTCCAATGCATACCAACTCATAAGAAACATCGTTGACAATATACCGAAACTCACTTTCCCCAACAACAACTTTTCCTTCCTCAAAATTCTTCCTCAATCCGTTTGAAATATCCAACCACAAATCAATAAACCTCTTTACACTTTAGAAGAGACGATGAAATTATAATATCACACAAGTTCTCCGCTTTTTTAAGAAAAAATCAATATATATCAAATCGCAATCAAAATAATCACTGTTCGCTCAAATGGCCACGAACTAAATATGAATAGTAACAGTAAATGCTTAAAACAAATGGGACACTTTAACTAATGTATTTTTGTGTTTTAATTTTAACATTGTTATTAAACAATAAAATCTACTCTATTGTTATGGATGGCATTGTTACAATTTATTATTATTTCTGATTCTGAGAAATATATATATATATATATATATATATATATAAATATATATAAAATTAATATATACATATAAATTTATTAGAAAATATTTAGAAGCATATGTCATAAAAGAAATATAAAAATTTTACCTTTAAATGGATAGATACTTGGATATAAACACATCCTTCCAAATTTCAATAAATAGTATATTTTCATCATTTTTTTCGGGCATAATTTTCATTTGGTTTGGTGGACTATACGAGATAAATAATGAAATGAATCTGACTATAATTGAATTGGAGAACTACGCAAACGTTTGCAAAGATGTGGTTATGTTGTTATTCATCCTTCGAAGTAAGCATGATTTGCTTTTCATTTAAATGAAATGCTATGTTCTTATCAGAGGCCGCAAATTATTCTAGAACAAAAATCATTTGAAGAAACTTTATTTGAGAGAATCATAACAATCTAAATTAGTCTGACTAATATAAGTCGGATTATCCAATTGAGATTAGGTTGAGAAAATCTTCTGATCAATTCAACTGGTCATATGAATAGTCACTTATTAGACAACCATACTTGCTAGGAAATTTTCAAACACATAAGTGTGTTACTATATCTGCAGATGTGTTCTAAAAGACAGAATTTGCATTTTATATAACTTAATGTTTAAAAATTTTCACCACTTGGATTTATTAATATTTTGATTCCTTCTTCTTCTTCTTCTTCCTGTTTTATTAATCCAATGGCATGGAAGTTTAACACACAATCAGCTAATGACAAACATGCCCAAATTTGGGAAAGAATGATGTATTTATAGCAGACAACAAGTATAATTAAAATCAGGCGGTTTATTTCTATCACTCAACCTTCAGAATCACGCAGCGAAGTCAGACTTCTACCTACGGGTGCTCCAACACAACAAAAGCTGCCCTCTTTCCCACCTTCCATGCAACCTCACGGGTTCTTGAACTTGATCTGGATGTTGCTATCTACCAATTTGGATAAGAACAAAAATTTAACCCTATGAAAATATATTTGAATATCAATTTATTTTCTAATGAAAAATGGGAAAAATTTATTTTAGTTGTATCATCAAAATTCGCAGATTCGTTTTTTTTTTTTTTTTTTTTTTTTTTTTTTTTTTTTTTTTTTTGTTTAATTTGTTTCTTATTAAATTAATTTCTTAAATTCAACAATAAAAAGTATTTTAAAAGGAATACATGTCATTATTGCTTTTGAAAATTCTAATTTGTTTTCCTTATGATTTAATTAAAATTCTTCATTATTAATGAGTTCAATCTTTGAAACAAAAGAAGAATAAGACAATTTGTGTAAATTTAATGTTTATTTCATACAAAGTAACATAATTTGAATGATTAAAGGGAACCATAATGTGTTAACAAACTAATAGTTCAGAAAACATAATGACGTAAATATGCTTTCAAATATTTACATGAAACAGTATGAATTTTTTTATTCGTATTACTTGAATGCATGTTTAAAAAGGTTTTAAGCATAAATATGATTTTATTAATTTTTTTTTGCACTTTCTAAATGCACTAAGAATCTTTAAATTAAATAAAACTAATGCTTAAACAATAATTTTTATTATTTAAAATCATCAATCAAATTAAATATGCTAGATAAAGCTTTACCTTAGAGGAAATATATAAAAATGACTGCAATCATTAATAATGATGTTAAAGTAATTTAATTAATTCATTTATATAGATTGAAGGAACAACCCTGTTTCTAATATTAATTAGAATATTTTAATTAGCTAATTTGATTTCTCTTAATAAGACAGAATTCTTTGAAAGAAGACAGAATTTTAAAAATCGAATTATCTAATGAGACATTTTGTAATCACCAAATTGAATATGACTTATTGGCTTGGACTTGCATTGGAATTCCTTATTAATATTATGAGCATAATCAGATACTTAAACCTCTTATAATAATACCGTTTGTGTTATAAATAAATATTAAATCGATAATTATCTGAAAATATAGTACAGTTTGAGGTTATTTTTTTTATGATTAAACAGTTGCTTTTGCTATTATTTAAATAAATTGTACTAAATTTTAATAATCAATAAATATGAATAAAATATAAAGAAATAAAATGTCGGATCACATCTTTATGCAGTTTAAAATATTTTTTTCTTAATTTTAAATTAATATTTATAAACGAGTTTATGTAATATGTTACAGATTTTTTTATTTTGAATAGTAATTGTGAGTTACATAGCGATTTTGAGGTGTAAAATTCATATTTATGTAATACTATAGCACCCAATGTTCCTCGACTATCTCAAATTACTTTTTACATCGTGAGAAATATAAAGAATCTCAAGTATTTTCACGGAACAAGTATTTTCACAGGATACTAAGACGCAGTTCTTGTGAGAAGAATGAAATTCAACTAACTAATATTTATTTACATAATGACATTTTAAGACGAACACAGGACACACACTTCTAATATGACACAGACATAAGAATGACATCGAAACACAATTCTAATAGAATTAATTCTATTAATAACTTGCCGCGATACACTTTGGTCAAAACCCGTTAAGCTTCAACACGCTCAGAGCGACAGCAAGCATACCACATCATGCCTGCACGAAGCCAAAGTTCAGACTGAAAATGAAACGATTCTCATGAGATGGGAAATCACGTGAGCAATTTCGTAGATTTTGGCAATTCACTGCTTTGAGGCAGAAGAGAAATTTAGGATGATTTCAGACTTGAGTTCTCCTCATAGGGATATCCCATTATAATATTTAAAAGTATGCTTAAAAAGGCAAGTTATTAAAGTGGATTATCAGACTTTGTCAGTTAGTTTGAAACTATTTTAATATTTTATATGTCTAATTTTTTTATGTGTATAAAGACGTTTCATTAAATTTTTGCTTCATATTTAATATTAAAAATGTTCCCGAATCATTTGATTTTTAAAGCTTGCTTCTTTTGAAACAATCACATAAACGTGAAATTGTATCAAAATTTGGATTTTCTGATCTATTAATTAAATACATACAGTAATATATCAAATTGTTTCTACATACGCCAAAAGTAAATAATACATTAGTAGTAAAGTTAAATAATTCATTACTAATTACGGACAAAATAATTTATTAATACGAATGATAATTATCTTATGCAACGTTATTATCATAATAATTTTTATTTACATATATTATTATTTTATTTTATTTACATAATTTTTATTATCATATGTTTTTTTTTTTTTTTTGTTTTTTTCCCAATGGCAGATTAGGAACAGTTACAGCAATAAAAAGAATAACGAAAAAAAAAAAAAAGAACAGAGAATTCAACAAAGCAAGCTGAAACAGAGTTCATTAATCTAACATATCTCTAGCCTCCCAATATCGCTCGGCGAAAAAGTCTTGCTCAGAGCAGGTCAGTGCAGTAGATGCGTGGAGTCCATGGCGTCTCAGAGCTGCACAGAGTGCATATCGGGGAAGGAACAATTTTAAGTCTGTAAAGACTCAAAATTAGTTATTATCATTATAATAATTATCTTATGCTTTCACGCTAAATACAATGGAGATAGGTTTTTTTTTTTTGTGAAAAAGAGTTGTATGTATATGTTTTTAAATACAAATTGTTTTAAAAATAATATTTCCTCGATTTAAAAAATAATTTTTGGATTCAAGGTAAATCTTAAAAGCAATAAATTAATCAGTTATAAAATCAATACCTTTTTTTTTAAAGTTAGTGAAATTTAAATTTACTACGATAGACTTTATTAGAGATTGAATAATGTGCAAAATCTTTAATGATGTTAACTAAAACTTTTAAATTTTAAGCCAGATTCCTCAATGGTAACCGTGAGCATTAGGGCGTGTTTCAAAAAACAAGGACTCTCAATGGTGTTTGTGATGTTCGGCATCTTGCCTCGTGAGGCGGACCACATTATGAGAGTTTTCCGTGTTTTCCGCAATACGATGCGCAACTGCGTTGTAGTTCCCCTAAATGTCCTCCCCGCAACCCACTGCCCTCTTTCTTAAGCGTCACGGGAGCCAAGTTAGACTTCTACCTATGGGTTATCCTTCACAACAGAAGCATCCCTCCTTCCATGAGACCACACGGTTCTTGGACTACTTCTAGATGTTGTTTTCTACCAAATGGAATAAGAAACATCGGGATTTCCAAAAAAGTTGTTTATATAAAAATAGGATTTTTGAAGAAATTCTTTTTGCAAAACAAACATAATTTATTTAGCTTTTGAGAACTTAATTTAGAAATGTGATTTTAGTTATTATTTATGTAAATTAATTAAATCAGAAACATCGTTTCTAAATACATAATTGCTTAATGGTATAAATTAACATCAATTAATTTTCTTACTTAAATGGAATGTATAGTATTTAATTTTTATTTTCATTATTGTGTTTATTTACACAATAATAAGAAATAATAAATTTTCAATGTCTTTAAATAAAGTAACACTATTTACCAAACATTTCCATTCATTTATATATAAATGCATGACATATTTTCCATTTTTCGATAAAATTTAAAATGTATCAGTTTGATACAATATTCGTGCCAAATTTAATGTACAATGGAAAATTTGCATAAACTTTATCCCACTATCATTCCGAAGTATACAATAAAGCCTTTTTGAACACTTATTCGTTTCGAGAAATAGATAAACAAACGGAACATTGTCACGCTGATTCAATTAAATAAAAGTAAAGTTTTGAATAACAGTAGCAGTGTTGTATAGCGAGATAAATGGAAGGTGACAAGATGTTTCCAATTCATTATAACGTCAAAAAACCAATTTTTGAATTATTATTTAAATGATGTAATCAGTTAGGAAATACAGAGATGTTTAAAGGACGATTACTCTGGTGCAAACACTTTTCTTTAACAAAGTACAAGAAAATGTAGACAACTAATTCCAATGGATTCCTTAAACAATAATGCTACTATAAGAAAATCCAAGTTCACTTATGTTGTTGATTTGTTTAAAATACCACCTAATCTTGTTATCCGTTCTTATGAGCTAATATAAGAACGCAGTGAATATTTAAAATTTGGTTGAAGTCCTTAGAGTAAAGTTTTATTTACAGGGATCTAGATTTGACCTTCAAAATAATACTCGATGGATTGGGGTGAAAACAATCGCCTATTTCACAATAATCAACACATGTAATATCTTTTTTATTATAAGTAGCTGGTATTTGCTGATGGGATCATTAGCTGTAACCAACTAATTACATCCATGTTTTTCTTGATGGTTTTTCAGCAGCAATTGTTCAATATCATGTGGAAATTCCATGTTCTTAGATATGCTATTGCAATGCATTTTCAGTACAATTAATACATTGGGAACTAACGTAAGTGAAAGATAAGATTGTAAGCCTAATTGGAGATTGATTTGTTTATAGATGGCTAGCAACCGTACAATAGCAACTATTCTATGTATGCATAAGTTGCCTAGATTGAGGATAATATAGAATGCAAGACAATAACGGAAGAAGAATTGCTTTCTTTCTTCTAATGCAGCTGTCAAATAGACCGTGATCTTCGCCATAACGGTTGCACCTATGTTACTCACTTTGCATTACACAGGGGGCGTGTAACTTGATGGTAAAACCACGGAGTAACAATGCCCCCGCAACGCTCTTAGGACCGGGACCTACGGCTTAAAGTGGATTCCGAACCACTACAAACACCCATGGCAAAGCCGGGATTCGAACCCGATACCAGTGGTACCGAACGCCAGAGTGCTAACCATTCGGCCATCAGGCCCTGACGAAGGATTGCACATCTTAACATTTTATCATAAAAAGGGAAAAAAAAATCCAGTTTTTAGTTACATTTTACAAATACGTATATAATATATATTGTAGTAATTTATTTTAGTTTAAATTAAACGTTTAACTTTAATGTTAACTATAAGTTTGAAATAAAGTGTGTAAATGGTATGTAATAAATAAAAAACCAATCAAAAAGTAATTAGGAAAAACAAGGATCATAACAAAATAAATTAAAATCCTCAAATCTATTTCGGCATATTCCATTCCTAAATTTAATTTTTTTTTTTTTAGTATTATATAGTTTTATAAAATACCGATTAAAAGGTATAAATTATTATTATCTACAGAATTTAAATATTGAAATGTTATATAAAATTTTTACCATTATCAGAACAAAAAAAAAAGTGAATCAAATTTCTAAAAACAAATTGGTAAAAATTCTAAATGATTTTTCTTTTGAAGTTACTTTTGAATTCAGTTTGAAGCAAGTTTAGAAGCAACAAAACTGTCATATTTTATAAAGAGATGAATTGTTCGTGCTTTGGAAACATTAAAATAAGCAGTTCATAAATACCATTTAGTATTTATGAACGATCTCATGACATAAAAGCATATGAGTGCACGTTTTAATGAAGGCAATATCCATTATTCAAGTTGTCCGAGCCAAAAGATTTAACATTGTTAAGGTCTAAATCTCGTGAAAAGTTTTCAAACCTAAGTGAGATGCACATTTTAACTTTATTATTCAGATATGAAGCGAGATGTATTTTTCGAAGTACCATTAAGTAGAAAGGCTATTTATATCCGAAAAAGTTTTTTTTTTTTAAGATTTATTTCATAAAAGCGTCTGATGGTAAAATAGTTTTGAATAGCATATTTTTTGTACTCCGTATATAATGACTACAACTATACTTTGATTATTAAGTATTTCCAATTAAAAAAATATTATTTGTAAAAAAATGCATTGTCTTATTATGACATAAGTATTTAGCTTTTTGTTCATTTCAATTTATTTGCTTAAGAATCACTGACAAAAAACGACGCTTTGTGAAGATAATGGGATAATTCCTTTTTTGAAATCTTTGTATAAATTATTGCTATCCAATGTAATTTTTTTTATTCCATTTTTGTTTTGTTTTTTGAAGAAATGCTCATACATTTTAACATAAAAATTTGTTTAGATAAAATTAATAATTAATAGATAAAATTTTATATATATCACTTGTATTAAATATGAATTTATTTTAAAGTTTTTAATTTACATTTATACGGTTTTACATTAAAATACATAATTCCTACATTTAAAATATTTCTAAATCTATGCGATATGTCTTACAGTAAGTTTGAGTCAAAACAATATACTAAATATATTTAAATAAAAAGTAGATAAATATATATTTTTTCAAAGAAAATTAAAACACATCATTTATTTAAAACAGACTTAATTATTTTATTCCCAGTTTGCTGATTTAAATAGCATTTATTACTAATAAAACCCTTTAGCAATCTTTAAATCATATAAAAACTAAATGTGAACAGAGAATTTAGTAGTGATTCAGCATCTAACTTTATTAAAATTTGATAAACATTTATAAATATATATTTCTACTCATGTTATTAATGGTAGGGTAATTTCTTATCATTTTCGTATTTGATATCTATAGGTTTAGTAATTTATATTTTTGAAATCTAATTTACTTTTCACAATATTTTATATTATAAAGCAAGAATCGGTAATTAGTTATTTTTGTGAAATGGATGTTTTAATTTCTTCTGCTGCATATTCACTGTAGCTATTTATTCTAATAATTCAAATATTTAACAATTTTCCCATTTTTATACAGTTCAATAAATTAAATATAATGTCTTCAAATTTTTATTATTTATGTCATAAACATTTAGGGAAAAAAATTCATCATTACTGAAAAATTAAAAATTACATTTTGTTAATAACTAATGCGATTAATTTTTCTCTTTATTAAAAGTTTATGAAATGCACGGCTGTGGTTATATATAAAAGGTAAGACCTAATTTCTAGTTCCAGTTAACACATGGCATTGTTTCTATTTGTTAATTTAAAAAAAAAAAAAAAAATACCAAGGGCTGTTTGAAGTTCGAATTTTTAAAATTGTTAGAGCAGAATTAAAATTGCATCATTCTGATTCAAAATATACTCATTTCCATGTACCAAGATGGACTAGTCTGAAACAATTGAAACAATATAATTTTCTAATATATATTTTCAATTGGTTCGTTGATGTACTACTGTGTCCAAAATGTAAGACCAGTTTTCAATTTAAATTTCCTGGCATTAGTATTACAATTTTTTCTTTTTAAGTTGTTGGCACTGTCTTTGACATCTGTATGAAATTTTACGTCAAAATATTCATTGGTGTTTGAGTTACGCTTGGTTTTTGTGACGCTAAAACTGATTGAGGCGATTTTTGAATATCTTCAATAGACCCAAAATAGTGTCCCCGGAGGGGGGTCTTTACTGTGGAAGCCAGAAGCGGCACGATGCTAAATCAGATGAATACTGTGGTTGTGGAGTTTCATTTTTGACGAAAAAGTGACAATGAATCAATGCAGTATGAGCTGGTGCATTCAGTGTTTTCTGATCAATCAAGATTTTACGCCCGAAACATCTTTTAAAAAATAGAATTTTGAAATTCAAACTTCATCAGCAATGTTTCTAATTGTAAATCGACGCTTTGCAAGCACGAAATCTTTACTTTTTTTTTGGACGTGATCTTCGTCGGCTGAGGTTGGCGATCAATCAGAGGGCTCTTCGTATTCAACGCGTTCTCTGTCTTCTTTGAAATGTTTACCACTTCTAAACATTTATTTCCGATATGGCAATGCTCACCGAATGCCTTCTGCAACATTTATAGCAAGTTCTTGCTCAATTAATTCAGACATTTTTAAAATTCGCCGGTATCAGTTTTAGCATCTCACAAAACCAAGCTTATCTCAAACACTAATGAATATTTTGAAGCAAAATTTCACACAGATGTGGAGGACAGTGCCCACAACCTAAACAAGAAAAGAAATTGAAATACTATATGCCCCTGAAATTTAAATTTAAATTTTTTTGGACACTGTAGTATGCATGCTTCAATTTCGACCCAATTCATACGCTGCCAATTTTATCAATCCACTAAGAATATGCAAAGTAATAGCTATCATCAATGACGTCATCAGAGTAAGGATAACATTGTAGAGCACTCAATGTCTCGAAAATAAAGTATTCATGCTTTGAAAGTTAATAACCTAAATTTCTAACAGTTATTATATTTTAAATTTTTATTTCTTTAAAATTAGGTCTTAGTAAAGTATCTGTTGTTGTAGTAAAGCCTTTGGTTTAAAAAATCTTGAGAAGAACTAGCAAAATATTACAGATAATCATTTAATAAATTTGCTTTTATTTCATTTTAAGGGAAATCAATATTTTCCAATTTAGGTTAATTTAAAAATTTTGTCAAAAAATATTAAGTTCCAAGTTTTTACTTAAACTTAATGTACATAATTTGAAGAACAAGTAGAATATTTATATAATAGTAGCAAAGGTGAATGTATTATTTTTGATAACATTCCAAACATTTGTCATAGTTGCATATTTGTACATTTTCTGACTGAAATTATCCAATAGTTTAAACCTCTTTATTCATCATACTAATATTTCATTTTGTTTTGTTTACTTTCCTGTATAACGTTTTATAAATCTTGGAATCCTTTCAATATTTTTTTTTGTTCATCTCACATGCTCGATGAAATATTTTGACATAAATATTCTGGATATCCGGAAAACACTTCAGAACAACGTTGTTTTTGAAGGGTAAATTTTAAAGGAGGTATTAGAATTGCTCCAGAAGACTCATCATATTCATGGGGCTCTTTAATGACACCCCTCTCCTCATTCAGTTTCTAAAATCTAAATAGTTAAATCAATAATACTGAAACAAACAGTTTCTTAATATTATTGTATTAGATGAAAGGAGAAAAAATAATTTTGTCATAAAGTAAATTAAAAATTTACTCTGCTATTCTTAGAGGGGTATGAAATATTTCCTTTGTATTGTAATAATCCATTTCAGCTTTTGGTTTTCATTTCCAGGAAATTTGAAAACTATTACCTTTAATCCATTATGTCCACGGCATTTAAGAACACAAGAATTGTTAAGCACGGTTCTTTGTAAATTAAAAACGACAAAAAATCACAAATGAATTATAATCAAAGCGAGATGATATAACATCGAGATACGAGGTCATAGAATGGAATGGTGAAAGGAAGATGGACAAAAATCGAGCTGTATTCGAATCGTATCGACTAGGATGACATCAAAGGTAAAAAGGGTCATTATTCTCTCGATGGTTATAATGCAGATAATTTCATAAATTTTCAATCGGTGACAAATCTACTGATCAGGCGGGCCATAAAAGTATGTTTATATAGAGGAGGCAGTTTGTGACGCTCTTTCTATATCTTGCAGAGCACTATCTTGTTTATAAGTGCCTCCTGAAAACCCTGACATGAGAAGTAACATATGCATTTGTGTGAAGCTGAATGATGCCACACATGTACTGTCGGGCTGTCATATATATGTAATATATCTTGAATAATCAATAGAAGTATTCGAGTATCGTATGCAATGGCACCCTAAAGCAACACACACTGGGTTTGGTAAAAGTTTGTTACTCAGAAAGGCAGCAATGTAGCGTTTACGAAGCTCTTTTTTTATTTATTTATTTGTGTTCCTTTATTTCTTTTTTTTTTTCTCTTTTGTTATTTATTTTTCCTTCCATTCCATTGATCAGAAGTACCCAAATTGTGACGCGAATCGTTATTGAACGGCCGAGGAAGTAGGATACTCGCCATGATGTTATCATTCCATTGATTTTCTTCTTTCTATCCGATAGCTGCTGATATTTTGTTTGACTGCAGCACAAGGCATCTCTGATAATAATAATGATCACTCTTCAACAAATAACCCAGATATTGAGTACCTCAGGGCGACTATTTATGGACTAAGTTAGAAACCATATGGCTCCTATATTGAGCTTATGTAATATGCAAATTACTAAAATTTCTGAAAGATTCCACATGTTTCTTATGAAAATCTAACTAATCATTCTTAAGCTCTAACAACCCCTTCTTGGTGTGCAAATTTGTAAGGCTATGAGGTTACATGCCATTAAAATTTAACTTTTATTTTCAAAGACACTTTTGTGATATACTACTCGGTCCAAAAGTAAGACCATACAGTATTTCAACTTTTTTTTTCTGTTTTATTGTTTAACTTCTAAAATGTAGCGTTGCCTTCAATTTAATATTTAAATGTCATCAATTTCTTAAATCTCGTTATTTTATAGATATTTTTTGTGACTGATTGTTCACTGTTATAAGGAATATAAATTTAAGCAATTTTTATTGTTAAATTTATTACCATGATAAAAAATTGAATTCAAATATTTAATAGCAAAAAAATTAGTTTGTTACTTTAAAGATATTTCATTTCATCTGTGAAGAATGTTTTTTTCACATTTGAAGAACAAAAAATTTGATCATTTGAAAATTTGAAAAATTCGATTTTCATTTGATCTTAGTATTAATTTTATTTTCCATAAAAGTTTTAAGAATAAAAATTCAAATGATTATTTTTTTTTTTTGTTATTTACTGCATTATGCATTCTAAGTAATTGTTTTTTATTTTTAATTTCTCATTAATTGAGAGCTTTTCTTTTTGTTTTTAACTCTCTTAGAAAATTAAATGTTTTATTTTTTAACATAAGTTTGAAATAATAAGATTTTATATAAATGTTTTAGGGCATTGTTAGACATAAACTCATTTTGGAAAATTACGAAAATAATCATCTCTTAAAAATTCAGAGATCCCCTTTTTCTGAATCTTTGTATTGCTAAAATTTATTTAACAAATTCTTAAAACTTTAAAATTAGTTAAACTAAATCTTTTAAGTATATAAACGCGTTGCAGTATTATCATTATTTTAAATATTCAATGGTGTCTGTCATTAAATACAGATATTACTTCTGTGATAGTTGACAAAAAATGAAGCAATCAGATATTGGCATATGCTTGATCGACTGTGATGACGCTGTCTGAATCAAACATAAATGTCGCATGCTTTATTTGGGGCAGCTTTTACATTATGTAGCATTAATTGTATAAATTGACAAGAGAAAAGACGGATGGCTTTTCTAATGCACCACTGGTCGGCAAACATTAACTGCATTATTGAAAGGATATACTGGTAAAAAGTCGATTTGGCCCAATTATACTATGAAAGATAAAAAAAACGACTTGAACATTCCAAAAGAAAAAGCAGTTAACTTGTCAAGCACATTTTTTTAAACCCAAGTTTATGAAAATTTAATAAGGGCCATGGTGTATTATTTTTTTTATTTTTTTTTTTTTTTTAGAGGATTATTTGAAAAATATTGGTACGAATATCTGATTACTACTGTGTTCAAAAAAAGCAAGACCAGTTTTCAAAATTTAAATAATTTCGGGAATAGGTATTTCAATTGTTTTTTTTCTTTTTAGGTTGTTATCATTGTCCTTGACATCTGTGTGAAATTTTATGTCAAAATATTCATTAGTGTTTGAACGTAACGCTTGGCTTTGTGAGATGCTAAAACTAATTTCGGCGATTTTTGAAATGTATGAATTAATTGAGCAAGAATTTGCGTTAAATTTGTTTGCGGAAACGTATATAGGTTGCACGACGCATTCGGTGAGCATTCCTTTATCGGAGAGAAATGTTTAGAAGTGGTAAAAACAATTCAATAAAGGCAGAGAACGCGTTGAAGACGGAGAGCCCCTCTGGTCAGCCATTAGCCTCAACCGACGAAGCTCACGTCCAAAAAGATTAAATATTTGGTGTTGCAAAACCGTCGATATTCAATTACAGACCTTGCTGATGACGTTGGAATTTCAAAAGGATCGGTCAATTCCATTTTGGGCCTCAAACGCGTCAATATGATTGGTATCGAAAACACTGAATGCTCCAGCTCACACTGCATTGCTCTTCGTGACTTTTTCGCCAAAAATGAAACCCATATCGTTCCAAATATCGTTTCCACCGTGTTCACCTGATTTAGCATCTCACAAAAATAAGCGTAACTCAAGCACTAATAAAAATTTCGACTTACAATTTCACACAGATATCAAAGGACATTGCCAACAACTAAAAAGAATGAAATACCTTATGCCCGGGAAATTTAAATTGAAAACTGGTCTTACTTTTTGGACACAGTAGTACAAACACAAATTGGGTATGATAACTTTATTTCATTATTTTACACTACCTGCTAGAGAAAAAAATGTAGGAAACTAAAAAATCTTTTGCTAGAATAAAAAACAAATATAAGTAGAATTCTTTTTCGCTTGCAGAAAATGACATGTTTATTATGAATGATATACAACCCTGAAATTTCAAATTGCAGAAGCATACAAATGATGTAATGTACATACTCTGAAATGTTTTACAACTATCAATAGTGTGAAGGTGGTTCTCTGTGCCAATAGTGGTATCAGAACTAATTTTCTTTAAAAAAAAAGCATCTTTTCTTTATATTGTTTAAACTACCAAAATGAGGTTTTTCTCTCACTTTCTAAGCTATACGGAAATTTATTTCATTATTGGATGTCAGCAACTTTTAAAAATAATTTTATTCTTTCTTCTTTTATTAGCCCTCTATTTTTAACTTGCTTTTAAAAACAATTAATTTGGTAACCAAATTTCCTATTTAAAAAAATATTTACATATAATATATACGTAAAATCTTCTACAGAAATATACCTACTTTTCTGAATCCATTAACCATGGTAATTAGAAAGAGACCTTTGTAAGCAATCCAAGATATAAGAACATATGTTAAATATTTAAAGATTTCGCGAAAATATATGCTGAAAAAGATGTAAATTCAATCTATGCATGTGTTAGTTTTAATGGAAATGACTTTATTTTAGAAGGTGATGTATTTCAAGGAAATATGACTACGGGAATGTGTCTTAATGAAGCTTTATACTTTGAAAGATATTGGCATGTAGAAATTCCATTTCTTGTACGAATGCATAATACACGAAGATAACTGATATCTGATGGTATAACGGATTAGTTTTTAACATTTCTTACTTATTATTTGGTATTCTAAATCATGCAAAAACCTTTATTACTGAGGATAAGTACTTTTAGAAGAAATCTGCGTCAAACATGAATTTTTTCTGAGGGTTTTTCTTCACATTGAGGAGACTGACTTATATATGCCTTCTTTGATACGATAGTGAATAAATACGACTTTATTTAGTCGCTTCGATAAATCCGTGTTGTTAAAAAATGACAGTGACTATAAATTCATATTTATTTCCGGCTGAATGGGTTTCATGTAGGACAACAACATTTTTGCGTTCATCCCCCACTCATCTCGAAAACGGAAAACATTACTTTTCTTTAACGTTTTTTAAGTTTGATTCTTTTATTTTCGCTCGATTGGATTTAAAACTTCACAATTGAATCGGTAGATTTCTGTGACTACTTTCTACGCTTTAGAATATTAGCGACGATACATAAGATTATACATTTTATTTTTTATTTTATCAAGTATACATTTGAAATTTGGGACCTGAATGGCCGCTCTGGCGCTCGGTACCACAGGTTTTGGGTTCGAGTCTGGTGGTGCCATGGATGTTTGTAGTGGTTTCAGAATACACTTTAAACCGTAGTTCCCGGTCTGACATGATCGTAGAGAGTTGCGGGGTTAGTGTTACTCCGCGTCCGTAGCTTATCTTCAAGCTACACACACCTCCTGGGTAGTGCTAAGTGAGTAACGTCGGTACAGCATTTGCCTTAAGCATCAAAGACAACTGTTTAAGTGTTTGCCAGCTGCATTAGAAAAAAAAAAATTAAATCTTCTTTTTATGTATAGTATTGTATTATTAACCGTGAATGGGTAAAATGTTAAAGTTTTTATAAAGCTTGGTTTCATAAAACTGGCTTCACTGTTAATAAAGCTTACACTCGTAAAACCCATTGTATTAAAATATCTTTAACGTATAGGAATTACAAAATATAAATGATTATATTTGAAAAGTGTAATCTTCTATTTAGAGCTTATTTACATATGATAGTATTTTTGAAAAAAATATAGTTTAAAAAACAGCAGATGATATTTCTGATTTCAATTAATACTGCAATTGTCACATATGGTTAATACACATAATTTATAATTTCGAATTATTTACGAAAATCTTTGCTATTTCAAAACCAGTTCTGAAGAAAATAGTTAACTGTGAATATAATCAAAATTTCACAACCCCACTCCTCAAAGGGTCCCGAGCCATCGTAACAGAGATGTCAAGCCCAGTTTTATGAGAAACGAAATAGGGTTTTCGATTTTACTCATTGACAATAAAACTTTTGTAATCTTAACAAACGCTTTTTAGAAAATTTTAGAATTTCTATAACTGGATAAGTCTCCAAAAGAATTCGATTCGATTGTTAAAATTTAAAATCAGCCAATGAATGGACGTAAATTTTAAAGTCAAGTATAAAAGCCCCACATTGATAAAAAATTATATGTTTAGCTTTTTACTAACCTATATGTAATATCTATGAATTTATATTCTGATATTTCTAAATATTTAAGAAACTATTTTGTTTTTGCAATATTAACAAACATATTTACATATCCAGAAATAGGGTAGATTCAGTTTAGCGATTTAGTTTCGCAATCTGCCACCAGCTAGAACTAGCGTGCAATCATAGCTTGAGACGAAATCGCCTAGGATATAGTCACCGTTTGTCCATATTGGTGGCACTTTGACGGACCAATGATATACTAGAGGACGTGCTATAACCGTAGCAGATCTCTTTCTACAAGGTGTACCTAATGCCATTTACCAGTAAGAATAACGACTGAATTCACACTCTATGCAAAAGCTAGTAAACTTTGAAAGGCATGCTTACCTGGTCATCAGTGTGCATTGTTTTACTCACCCATTGAGCCTGTATCACATCAAGAGAGTAGACAGGCGGAATTTGTTTCCCTACGTTGCACAAATTTGGGGCAGTTAATTCTGGCTTCCCTTCGAGATTAATCTTAGACCTGTCCATCAAATACAAAAACCACGAGACAAATTTTTTAAAAAAACTTTAAAAAATATTTATTAAAATATTTAAATATTTATTAAAAATGTTTAGTAAAAATTTTTAAAAAATATTTATTGATTCTGTTTTTCATTTTTTCTTACATTCCAATTTTTGTTTTTAATTATTCCAAGTTCAATAAAAACTGCTATATAATATATATATATATTTAAATAAAATGATTTAAACTGGAACTTGGGTTCATTTTATTTTTAAATTTTAAAAATGGCCATTTTTTATTTTTAGAGTTTTGACCTTGGAAAAATTTAAATCAAACTTATTATTATCATTAATTAAGGTTTTCGTCATTGATATATTTGGTCAACTGATAATAACTAATTTAAAAAATAAATTTTACAGAAATCCTTTTTTAAAACAAGTTTCCCCCAATGTTTGTAATAGCTATAAGTAAATGCTTAAATAATAATAATAACTAAAATTTATATATATAATATACTAGAATATTTTATTTTTATTTTAAAAATAAAAGTATTAAAATATTTAAAAAGAGTAAAA
>BPLR01020166.1:0-28246 GCA_021605095.1 Caerostris extrusa | reverse complement strand
ATTGGGTCTGCTTGAGTCACTAATATTTAATTGTAAATTTATAGCTAAGCTCTTCTTAGAGCTATTTAATTTTAAATAAGTTAAGAAACAATATAATAATCCTACAGATAAGACGCAATATAATAATCATTCAGATAAGACACAATATAATAATTATTAAGATAAGAAACAAGAGCTTTTATTTCATAATTAAATTAACACACACAGATTATTCGTTTTCTGAGCAACAAAGATGATGGTGCTTCCTATTTTAATATGAAATGCTCTAATAAAGCTACATCTACTTAAGAAGACTTGTTGAGGAATACTTGAAATTTTCTCTTTTTCACAACAATAACTCAACACGAAGTTAAGTTGTGTAGTGGTATGCAATTTAAACAAGCTCATTTTTAAAAGGAAACTGAGAAATGGCAGCCTTTGATATCTTCACTGGAATACATTTAGAAATACCACTTGACCAATAACATTATCTTTCAGATACAAAAAATTTGAAAAAATATTGCTTTTTAAATGAACAAACTTTTTCTATGGATTGCTTAGTAAGTGAATAGCAAGTCTGATACAAAATCGTTTCTTGACTTGTATTGCTTTACTGGAACACAGCAAGATGTCGAAATTTATCCTCTAAGCCCAATAACATGGGTCCGCAAGATACAAAATGGCTGAATTTTATGTTTTCCGGGCGTTAAAAATCTGAGGCATACATATCGGAGAAAGTCGTTGTGAATATATGAATATATGCAATTGTTTTAGAAGCAATCCAGCAAAAATAACTTCTTATTCCCCCATCAACGATATGTTCCGCAAAAATATTATTTAATCAAAATGTATTTATTGATAACATCGGGTCAAGTTTTAATTATAATTTTTTTTGGAAGGAGTTATTTTAATATGTTTTGTTAAAATAACTTGGCTGAGATTTACTAAAAATAGTGGTAAGCGAGCATTATTGTTCATTGCTGTATAAAAATTTCTATGGATCGTTTTTGCTCAAGTTACCTGTATATAAATATGTGCTGTCAATCATTTTTAAAAGGTACTTTTCCTTTTCTTTTGATTTTTTTCCTTTGACTTCAGAAATATAAAAAGTGTGTGTTCTGAACTTATTTTTTTCCCCGATAAAAAATGAATTTATAAATTTGAGAATAATTTTCTTTGTTTTTGGTATATAAGGGGAAAATTCTTCGTATTAAATAAAAGCTATACAGATGGAAGAACACAAGGAGATGCAATATGATTGAATTACCTTATTTTGTCTTTGCTCTGAAGCCTTAGCTGGTTGGGTTATATAACCACCTTTTCTTTATGGCAAGTGCAATAGTTTGTAAAAGTCGTCTCCTGTCGGTAGAATTGCACAATTCCTTAGAACTGACGTTTTGACAACAATTTGGAACGGATCCTTTCAATTTCAGTATGGTAATGCAACCCATTCATAAAAAAGAAATGTCATAGCTAAGCTGGTAATAACAGGTTTTGAAGTACCTTAACTTATTCCATGAACTAATTTGATCATCTGTAGTTAGGAGACAGACAAAGAGTACTACAAAATACCACAGAAATCTTCACCACTTCGCAAAAACATTTGTGGTCACTTATTACTCATTATTGAAACCTGCAGAAATATTTTCTTTGACAGATAGTCTGTCATAGCACCAAATGAGACCTCTATCTTACTCGTATCATGCCAGCTCAAGAAAGTGATTTCTACAGCTATCACATATTTAATGACCAATATAATATCTAGGTATATAGAGATCACTATAAATAATTAAAGCTTTATTGTTTTACTTTTACTTTTTGTAAATCACAGAACTAAACAATTACAGACATGCAAATAAAAATTCTCAACATTTCGCATTCCAACACTGTAAATCTTGGTTTCAACTCCAGATTGAAGTCTATCATCATTTTTTCCCTAACTCTTCCAAGAAAAGCTGAAATAAAGTTTAAAAAAATTAAAGAAACAAATTATTTCTGTCCTGAGAATATTTTTATTTTCCCCATATCTGAAGCCGCTTTTCTTTTCTGGTAATTTTTTTTCTCTACCTCAGGATTGTTTCTTATACGACCTGTGTCGTTTTCTTACTATTTATATCACCATTTTCTGGAATGCTAACAGCTGTTGATCTTAATCTAAACGAACATCCCGAAATGTTAAAAATATTTGTTGGTTCTCTCTTGTACCGAGAAAAGCTCTTTGTGCATCTAAACTAGCCTCATAAATTGCGTGAATTCTCTGGCCTGTTTCACTGTGTAGCCGAATAAAATATTTCTCTTTTAAAAGAAAATACATATATTCGCTTTATGCTTTCTCCAAATGTGTCATAAATTATTCAAATTGCTTTCTTACCACATGAAGAATAAAGTTTCACAAATTAAAAGCAAAACATTTCACCATGCTATAATTAATTTAAATTCGACACGTAAAGTTATTTTTTACAAGCTATAAGATGTATTTTAATTAAAATATTTTTGAGCATTTAAATGATTGTTATTACTTTCTTTGGTAGCTTAGCTTAATTCAAAGATATCTTATTTTGTCAAATAATTATTAAATAATAACTTAGTGGTAGCATACGTCACCTAATATTAAATATATAACTTTTAATAGACTTGTTGAATTAATTAGAGTATTTTTTTATGTTGAATATTTATTTTGCAAAAACACTAGTAAAATAAGCGTATAGGACTGACATAACTGTTTGAACAAAAAAAAAAAAAAAAAAAATACGTATCCCTCTATAATATTACCAGCATTGCAAAATCATTATACACAAATATGTGCATGTTTATTACTTTAATAAAATAATTAATTTTGTTAATTACTTTATTAAAATAAGCGTAATAAAACGTTTGTTCGAACAAAATCAAAACAAAAGATTCAAGTAGAAATAAAACATTTATTGTAAACCTTTATTTAATTTTCCTACATTTATTTATTTCCCCTATTCTTTACAATACAACAAATCATAAAGCTTGCAGGCATGCTACTTTATGGATATTATCATTATTTTTAGAGCAGGGGTGGACATCTGGTGGCTTTACAATTTCTGACGTGCGAAAGGTTGTCTTGAGGTTTTTAAAGCCCACTTCAGTTCGCCCGAATAATATCATAAAGCTCTAAAGTGTTGCAACAACTGCATTCCGCGGGAAAGTTTGAAACAGGAGAGGAAACTGTTCTCGCCCGAGACCAGCGGGAACGGAAAGGGTTGTAAAATATTTTTATGCTTCTTATAAACGTTTTTATGCGTCTCGGTTATGTCAACGCGTTTTTTTAACTTTTGTATTGATGACGAAAGATGATGATTTTGAACAAAAAGGGAATTTAATATTTATTTATATGTAAAGAAATATCATCTTAATTCATGGAGACTTTTAGAATTTGTATGAAGCAGAATTTATTATTCAAATGAAACACGTATGCCAAAAATTGAAACAATGCCAGATCCAAGAAAGGTGATTATAGTTATTGTTAACGTGTAAAAAAATATTTGAATAAATAAAGATATTTTTTATATTTTTATAAATATCAGTTATCACTAATATGAATAAAAAAACATGAAAAAAATATTTTTATTTTCGCTCATGACCTCTACGTTACTACCATATTACATGGCTGTTAATGATAAGACAGCTACAGAAATCACTTTCTTTTAGCTGGCATTACTGTTTTAATTTCTGCATACGTATTTCATTTGGATAATAAATTCTGTTTCATAAAATTATAAAAATATCCATAAATTAAGATGGTATTCCTTTACATATAAATAAATATTAAATTCCCCTTTTGTTTAAAACATCGTCTTTCGTAACCAATACAAAACTTAAAAACGCCCTGACATAACCGAGACGCATAAAAACTTTTACAAAGAGCATAAAAATATTTTACCACCCCTTTCTGTTCCCCCTGGTCTCGTGCGAGAACAGTTTCCTCTCCTGTTTCAACATTCCGCGGAATGCAGTTGTTGCAACACTTTAGAGCTTTATGATATTATTCGATGGACCTTAAGTGGGCTTTAAAAACCTCAAGACGTCCTTCGAACGTCAGGAAGTTGTAATACCTCCAGATGTCCACCTCTGCTCTAAAAAATAATGACAATATCCATAAAGTAGCATGCCGGCAAGCTTTTATGATTTGTTGTATTGTAAAGAATAGGCGAAATAAATAAATGTGGTATTGTAAAGAAAATTTTTATTGTCAGATAAAGGATTTCATTGAATGTTTTGTTTCAATTTTGAAAACATTTACACTATCGCCCTATATGCTAATTTTAACAGTGTTATGGTCATAATATAGATATTCTGCATAAAATACTACAGAATGTTCAATTAGTCTATTAATGATACTGTATATAATTAATAATACTAATTCAATATATTAGTCTATATATTGAATAGTATGTTTCACTTAATTATATTGTAGAGATGATTTACTTAAGAGCCACTGAAGTATCTATGATTATATAGTTCAAGAAGAATAGCTGAAATCACGTTTAAACTTATGATTCTTCATTATGTTACAATATTTAGAGTGATTACCATATATTTTGCGTGACTTAATCATTTAAATCTTTGTACAATACGTGACGGCGTTTTTGAATTGAAGTTATTATTAAACTATTATGTTTTTTTTATGAGTTATTATAATTACCATTACATTATAATAAGTTCTGTAGTAGTCTGAAAATTTTATTTGCAAAACTGCAATAAAAGAGGGTCTTTAAATTATAAAATAATTAATTGCATTCATTCTTTAATTGACCAATCAGATGCTGCAAGGTGGATAAATATTCTGGAAGGATATATATTTGCTCAACATTGCATTATTCAAGTTTCATTATATTTATTCGCATTTATGTATTCCATTATAATATAATAATCAATAACATATAACCTTTGACGCTGATTCATTATGTGATTGTCAATACACTTCGAACAAAATGATGCATAATACAATCATTTTTATTACACTGGTCTTGATATTGCAAATATTGCAAGAATTTCAAATAAATTGATGTACATGTTTTGGCTAATATTGTACGTAGCAAATTTAAAATTGAATAATTAATTTTGCAGAATTATTTTTCTTAAAACAAATATTTAAAATATGTTCTATTTTATATGAAATGGAGGATATTCCAAATTTTTACATATTGAAGACGTCTTTGCCATGTATTTTCATGGGTTTTTCTCTGATAAGTAGGCATATTATGTCTTTGATATTTTCTGTCCGAATTGTCAAATGAAATTCATCTAAAGATTGTGGGCAACTGTTGCAATTTACAACTCATCTACTGGATTCATTAATTTTTGCAGAATTATTTTCTTAAAGCAAATATTGGAAATCGCACAAGAAATGGGTGATATTCCAAATTTTACACATTGAAGACGCTGTTGCTCCATATTGTGATGTTCTTTTTTTCTGATGAATAGGCGTATTAGAACTTGGCTCATATTGGATTGTCTAATGAAAGTCATCCACTATTTTTGGGCAATTTTTGATTTCATAAGTCATCTAATGTTTTGGATGAATTAAAAGCAAATATTTCCCAATCAATTTACCTTTCTCTCGCGCCAAAAATGAAACAATGAAAAAAAAATTCTACATGAATTAAATGTATAATTTTAATTTTCGCTGTGATTCATTTAAACAAGTATAAATAGTTTTGATAGATTTAACTGTAACTGTATATTAAATTTAATAGTATTCATAAAAATTAGTATTTGTTGTGGTGAACGTGTATGAATAATATAAAAAGGTTTGTTAATGTATTTTATAGCATTATAAACCTTAATTTTTCTATCTGGGAGTATGTAATGTGTTGGCATTAGTGCATTTTTAATAATTTGTCTTATTTATTATTAGTATATATTTAAAAGAATTACCACTTCCTAAGTGTTTAAGTATCCAGATTTCAAAATTCGGTTAAAATGCATTATCATTTTAAACACTGAATACTGTTCGACATTTTCAAATTTCTGAGCCCCAACCAGATTAAGTTACATCAGTTTACACGATAATACAATGTAAGTTTTTCATTGAAAATTTGTATTACATCAAAATAATCATACCAGCAATAAGTTATATTTTCAGCATATTTTTAATAAGAATTCTGATATAAATTTGGAATTGAACAAAGAATATTACAAAATTTTTTCTAAGTGATGTTATCGACGCTATTTTTTTTTTTATAGCTGCAAGGATTTTTATTATATATGAATAAAAAGGTAGGATATGGTACTTAAATTTAATTTTTTGTTAAACATCCACTTATGTATGTTATTAACAGTTCACCGTCAGGCAATGAAGGGTAGATATTGCAGACTGGGAGGGTTGTTAAGGAACACTGCCCCATATAACATGCTATATGGGAGAAAAAACCGAAAAGGTTTTCACTCAATGTCAATGTGAGATGATGCTACAATTTGGTACAATCACTATCAAATTTTCTTTCTGAAAGCCGTGATTGCAACAGATGCCACTAGCTGAACTGAGGCCTCCTGCACTATTGGTGCACGTTACCATCGATGATCATTATTTAAATTCCATCTATTAGCTCACACTCTCCCTATATATATATCTTGTTCAAATTTTCAATCGTTCATAAAATACTTTTTATTCATCCACTCAAGTTCAAATACATTTTTTTTTTAATTTCTAGTGAATGACACTTGATGTTAATACAGTTTTTCAAATATTAATTCAGTAATTAAATTTAGTTAATTGATTTTAGTTTTCTTTAGATTTATGTTTCATATATCTACAATAGAGGACATGGATTCATCTCGCCTTCCAGTTTGCCCTGCACTTGTTTCCTCTACTGTGTAGGGTCGTTACTGGGAGGCAAGGGGCCCTTAAGGGCCAAACATGTCACTATGTTATTTCTTTCTATTCTCGCTGTTGTTTTCCTGTTCCTTGTGTTCTTTTTTTTTTTTAATTTTATTACTTTTTGTAGCCTGCCATTGGAAATAAAAATATTTACCAATAGATGGCGCCAGATAAACTTAAAAAAAAAATAATTAAATTATTTATTTATAAAGGACTTTCTGCAATATAGTGGAAAAAAAAAAAGTAGGAATTTACTTAAAAATTTTTTTATATTACTTGTTTAATAATAATTTACACAAAACAGTATGTCTGTGATTTAATCTAATCTATCAAAGAAAGTATTAATAACAATTATTTAATTGCTCAATACCTTTTAAATTGTAAGTACACCTTATATCTTTTAAAAAACAGTTTTACGTGTTGAATTTAAAATAATTACAGCGTGATGAAATATTTTGCCTTTTATTTGGAAAACTTTACTTTTCATGTCGTAAAAAAGTAATTTGAATAATTTATGGTACAATAAGCATTTGGAGAAAGCACAATGCGAATTTATGTATTTTGCTTTTCCAAGAGAAATATTTTATTCGGCTACCCAGTGAAACAGGTCAGAGAATTCAGGCCATTTATGAGGATAGTTGGAATGTACAAAAAGCTTTTCTCGGTACGGAAAAAAACAACAAATATTTTTAACATTTCGGGATGTTTGTTTAGATTAAGATCAACAGATGTTAGGAATTCCACGAAATGTTGAAATAAACAGTAAAAAATGACGCATGTTGCATAAGAAATAATCTTGTGGCAGTGAAAAAAAATTATCAGAAAGGAAAAAATGGCGGCTCCATTTCAGAGGGGAAATAAAATATTCTCAGACCGGACTAATGACATAATTTGTTTCTTTAATTTTGCTTTAACTTTATTTCTGCTTTTCTTTAAAATCAGGGTAAAAATTATGTTAGACGTTAATCTGGAGATCAGCGCAAGATGGATTTCAAGTGTTGGAATGTGAAATGTTGAGAATTTTTATTTGCATGTCTGTGTATTTCCATGTCTGTGTTTGCATGTCTGTGGAATGTGAAATGTTGAGAATTTTTGTTTATCAAGATTTAACATGTCATGTTTAAATCTATGATTTACGAGAAAGTAAAAGCAAAACAATAACTCTTTAAATATCAGGAAACTATTATCTTCGCTTAATAAAAAGGGCCATTTTCTTTTCAAAAATGTTAACATCACTTACGATATAAGTTTTCTGTTTTCCGTTTTAATCTTGTCTTAAGCATATATGGTTTTGGAAGGAAAATTACAAATTTGTGAACAAGAAGAAATTCCTTTATTTGAAAGTTACAAAATTGTTTGAATAAAATAAATAAATGAAACAACTTGCATAATGAATAATTATAATAATAATAACCAATTATTCGTAACATTACCTATTATATCCAGTTCTTGAAATCTATATTTATTTCTTTAAATAAGATTTTTGTGGGGTTTTATTTTCAAAAAAAAAAAAAAAAAAAAAAAAAAAAAAGAAGAAAAAAAATAATAAATAAAAATAAATAAATAAAAAAAAAATAGGGATATAAACAAAAAAGTAATCATACTATTTTTTTTTTTTGCAAAAATTATTCTTCAAAATAAATTTCGAAAAATGTAAAGATTTATTTGTTCCCTTAAAAAATTCATACATTAAATGCAGATTTCATCTTTCATTCTTGCCTCATCTAATTTTCTTGGCATTTAAATAACATTTAACTTCTAGTTGGACAGTTTAAGGAACCCCAAATTTTCTTGGTTCCTCTAAATGAAACCAAGAATCAATTAAGATTAATCTCCGCAATTTTTCTTTTAAAAAGCATACCAATCGATATTGAACAAAATTCATATTCGTGTTCAATATTCCTCCAAAATAGATTTTCCTTAAATCCTTATTTACAGGTCAAAATACGAATGTCAAAGCCGAAAAAGCAGCATCGCATACAAGGAGTCCGTTTGAAACAAGTTCATAAAACTGAAATACCTTCTCGCAAAAACCAAGCTCAACAAAATGCTTTTTAGTTTATTTTCTTTTTCTCTTGACATCCAATTTCGACTCGCCCAATAGACCGTGGCTGTAAAATAGATGAGGAAATATAAGGAGGTGAAATAGAGATGTACCACTTACAGACTCAAGGTGAACAGGGATAGAAGATAAAACTATCTGGTCTGGAATTAAATGTTTCCACTACAATTCCTTTTTTTAAGAAAATTTGTTTTTAGATAGTAAATATTGATATTTAAATAATTTTGTTATAGTGGCAAAATGCTTGAAAACTCCTGACTAAATTCATAAATTGTTTGTAAAAATTGATGAAAATAATTAAAATTAAATCTTTTGATATTGATGAAAATATTTAAAATTAAATCTTTTTGTAATATTTTTACTTATGCAAAGTAAAAATATTAAAAAAAAAAAAAAAGATTTAATTTTTAAATATTTTGCTTTTAAAGATTAATTATATATATAAAAAAAAATTTAATTTTTTAAGTATTTAAAATATTCAGATGGTTTTCAACATCTATCGACTCCATTAACCACAAAATATTTTTATAGATTATAATGTCATTTATATATACTTAATGAAAACAGTAAATATCAAATCATTGTAAGGAAAATAAATTATATAATTTATAGAAAAGTATTACTGAACGCTGTATATAAATTAATTTATACATTTCATGTTGATAACTTTAAGACCATACATTCAAAAAAGGTATTTAAACCTAAAGAATATTGTGAAAATGAAAGATGACCTACATACCAAAAAAAAATGATGCCTCCTATTTTATGATAAATAGAAAAAGAAGTAATATGAAATACATAACATCTTGATTGATTATATATATTTATATAAAAATAATATGTTGTTGTTTCTAATCCCACTTGATGGCCAAGCACACGAGCCCATACGTACTCATGATTGAAGGGGAAGGAAGCAGCTTCTGTTGTGATGGAGTACCAGTAGGTAGAAGCCTGACTTTTGCTCCGTGACGCTCTTACAGTCATAGGAGACCGGGACCTACGGCTTAAAGTGGATTCCGAACCACTACAAACATCCATGGCACCGCCGGGATTCGAACCCGAAACCTGTGGCATCGAGCGCCAGAGCGCTAGACACTCGGCCATTCAGGTCCCAAATTTGTGAATGCAAACGGCACGCGGTGTTCCCAGGTGGTCACCCACCCAAGTACTGACCGCGCCCAATGATGCTTGCGAGAACCGGTATATTCAGCATGGTATGGCCGTTAGCTATAAAAAGAATATACATTATATATACATATTATGAACATAATTGATATACATTTCACAACCAAATATTTTTAGAAAGAATATCTTTTGATTTCTGATTTTTATCAGAGCTCCTCTTGAAAATCCGGTTGGGTCATTTGAAGGCATTTAGGTAAGCTGATTTCGAAGCAATAATAGAGGACTTTTTATACATTTGTTGGATGGGAATTTCAGAGTCATTTAGATTTACTCCATCAACGATAACCTCCTGTTTAAATGACTAACATCTTGTGAATAATGGGTATATGACGTCCATAATTTATCTTCAAGTTACATTGGCCCCCTGGGTAGTGATAAGCGAGTAACGTTGGTGCTGTCCTTATGACATAAAAGATTACGGTCTAAGTATTTGCCAGCTGCAGTAGAAAAAAAAAAATTAAAAATATAATTAGTCATTTTTCAGTTATTGACGAAAGTTTCAAGCAAGAAACATGACATTGAAAGAAACATTTTATTTAAATTTGAAAATACAGCAAGAAAAAATTACTAGAGAAAATTTTATTCAATAACGTATAATTTTTCGATCAACAAAAGATCGCTTAAAAGAAACTTCCTCAGTTGAAATTTTCAAAATTTTTAAAAATAAAATTTTATTAAAAAAATGCATTTTTCGAAAGTTTATTGTTTGTCCTTAAATTGATAAAAAAAATGCAAAACAATTTATAAATGGAATCTGACGTTAAAAAGAATTTGCAACATTTCTGAGCCATCTTCTTTTTTTCTTTTTAATTCTTCTAAAATTTGGTCGATAATTAAACTTTTCATACATATTATTCTTCGAATCGCCACGAACTTTTTAACTAGGCTCTGTGACTTCCAACACGTTGGCGTTTCGTAAGAGAAATGCTTACATAATATTTGAATTTTGAATAGAATAGATTTCTATTATTATTACTTACTGTAATATATTTTGGGATTAATTCGGCCAAATTTCACTTGTATTTATTATAAATAAAGTCCTCTATAATAAACATAATTTTTAAGAATAATGCAAGAGATCAGAAACATACTTTTCTAGTCACTTAATTAATACTTTGCAGTCATTAAATTGCTTTGATGTTTTCGTAAGGAGGCGAATTACAGTGTAATAAGGTCAATGAACTACTTTATTTCTACGGTGGAGTGTGTACTTTAAAATGTGGGGCGTAATTAATTAGAATTTCTAAAGCAACATTTTCTTTTATATTGAAATGTCTTTGTTGGAATATAATTAAGGCAATTTTCTAATTTTAACCTCTAGGTTATAACTCCTTTTTATGAAGCCATACAGGAACAATAAATATTTAACAGTTATTGCTATACTTAGCTTGCAACTTCATTAACTTTATTGTAATTACTGTTATGCACAGATGTAATCTGCATAAGATTAAAGCTAATTCGAATTTTCGACGTCCTTAAAGATTTTCTTTTTATTAAATAGATTCTATGATTAATAGAATTAAATACAATTGTACAGAATTTGAATTTATAAAGTGCAGTCGAGAACCTAGACCTGCTTTGAAAGGAAATATCTCATTATTATTATTTTTGTCTCGTCAACAGTAATTCTATATGCACATTTTTATCGGCATAGCAAATAATGATGGCTACGCTAACCCCTTTTATTTTGTCTAAGCAGTCTATGAAAATCCCATTTGTCATTCGAAATATAAATGGAAAGCATCAAATTTACGATCGGATAAAAAAATTCGATATATTTAAAGAAATTGCATGAAAATAAGGGGGAATCCCGGATTAGATTATAAGAATAAATTGTTTATAAATCTAATATAATTTTACAGAAAACTATTTGGTTAATCTTTATTAATCGTTTTTTTTTGAGATTATTATATTCATTGTTATAATTAAAGTTTAAATAAGCTCAATTAAATGCAAAGTTCTAATTGATTTTAAACTCTCTAATGATTGTTAAAATAGGAAAAAAAAAAGCATACATAATCTCGCATAAAATTAAAAGTTATTATAGCAGGATTATCTCCAATTAATGGCCTTATAATTTCTGATTAATTGAATGTTTCTTTGCACCTTATAAAAGTTAATTTCATATTCCTGATGAAGTTTATCATCAAAAAAAAATAAATAAATAATAAATAATTCTTTTCCCACTCATTTCTAGATTTTTTCTCGGCCAACTGGGAATGGCTTTGAGTGAAATGTTCTCTTTTTCAGGATAAAATTTTGTACGTTCTGTAGCTTTTAAACGCCACAAATGGCATTTTTGTTCGTGTCCTACATTTTGTTCATTTTCTCATTTGAAATATTAATTTCTCCAGTCATATAGTTCTTACACGTGCTTGTAAAAATTAAGTGTATGTTGAGTGTATTGTTTAATAATGTATGTTAACTATTTTGAAATGAAAAATGGTAATTCGTTCAAAAGAAAAAAAACTTTAAAAATTCCCTCCAAAAAATGAGGGAATTTTAATGAATTTGTTTAATTGGTAAAATTGCAGAATAGGGGCCGTTGGGATTTGGCAACAAAATATTTTTAGCCAATTTCCGCCAAGTTACGGGCTGAGATTGGAAGTGAAGTGAATTGAATAAGAAACCCGGGCTACGCATTTGGAGAATTATCGCTTAATTATCGCCACAAAAAAAAAAAATCATCAAATTCAAAGGCCCCATTTTTTCAATTAAGCATTTTAACTTACTTAAAAGAAAATGAGAAGAAAATTATTTTTTCAATTCCAGAAAATTTCTGTGAATTGATGTAATAAATAACTTTTCTAAATATACAAATTTGCTAGTATTTGTTTCGAATTTAGATGAATTTTGCCCTTTACTATGCTATTTAATGATTTTATGTGTCGAAAATGCTTTACTTTAAAAATAAATGTAAAAAAAAAAAATTATTATTATTAGCTACTTTTTAAACTAAATTTATATTTATTTAACCTTTATATTTAACAAATTTAAAATCAATTTGCTTAGAAAGCAATAGGATTGAAATGAAAGTATTTAAATTTATATTTCAATACACATTCACATTTGAAATATGAGTTTATTGGGTTTGCTTGAGTCACTAATATTTAATTGTAAATTTATAGCTAAAATAGTTCTTCTTAGAGGTATTTCATTTTAAATAAGATAACAAACAATATAATAATGATAAAGATTAGAAACAATACAATAATCATACAGATAGGACTCAATATAATAATTATAAAGATAAGAAACAAGAAATTTTATTTCATACTTCTATTTACACACACGCTGATTATTCCTTTTCTGAGCAACAAAGATGGTGAATTGGTTCCTATTTTAATATGAAATGCTTTAATAAACTATATCTACTTAAGAAAATTGTCGAGGAATACTTGAAATTTTTCTCTTTTTGACAACGAAGTTAAGCTGTGTAGTGGTATGTAATTTATACTCTCCCTATTTTTCTAAAAAGAAGCGTGAGAAATAGCCACTTTTGATGTCCCTCACTGTGATGCATTTAGAAATACTATTCGATCAATAACAGTAGCTTTCATATAAAAATTATGCAAAAAAATATTGCTTTTTAACTGAACAACACAAACTTTTTGTATGATTGCTTAGTAAGTGAATAGGAAATCTATTACAAAATCGTTTATTGATTTATATTGCCTTACTGAAATACAGCAAGCTGCCGAAAATTGTCCTCTAAACCCAATAACATAGGTCCTGCATGATATAAAATGGCTGAATTGGATGTTTTCTAGGCTTTAAAAATCACGAGTCATACATATCGGAGAATGGGGTTGCGAATTAATGAATATACTATGTAGTTGTCCTGAAGCGATTCAGCAGCAGCAACAACAACAACAACAAAAACCCCTTTTTATTCCCGATCAACGACATGTTCCTCAAATATTATTTAATCAAAATGTATTTATTAATAACATCGGGTCAAGTTTTTATTAAAATTTGTTTCGATGGAGCTGCTTTAATACGTTTTGGGCAAATAACTTAGTCGAATTTTACTAAAAATAGTGGTAAGCAAACATTAATATTTATTGCTGTATAAAAATTTGCCATGGAAAGTTTGTGCAAGTTACACTTTATATTAATGTGTGCCGTCAATCATTTCCGAGGTACTTTTCTTTTTGTTTGTTGAAATCTTTTGGCCTCAGAATTATAAAATGTGTGTTCTGAGCTTATTTCACTGTGATAAGTGAAAATAGAAATTTAATCATTCCTTTTTCCTGCTTTTGGTATTTTAAGAGAAAAGACTTTCGCATTAAATAAACTTTTTATAACTGAAAGTTTAATTTTCAAATTGTGCTGATAGCTGGTATTTTAGTTCAAAGCGTCTATTTAAACAAAATAAAAAAATTATGTTAATTAGAATTAATTTTAAAAAAAATTATGAAATCTTTTATTTATTATGTATACAAAAGAACAAAAGACTCACATAAAATGTTATACATAAGAACGTGCCTTTAAGTTAAACATAATTGGAATCGATGGTATAAAGATGTTTTTTATTGTATAAAATAGTGCAAAAATTGGAAATATGTATTTTTACCAATCACGATGTTCATGAATGAACTACAGAACTTCCACCGTTCTACTAAAAATATACATTTTTTAAAATATAAATGTGTATGACTAGTATTTTTTTTTTTTTTAAATTATTATATTTAATATATGTACAATTTATTTAATTTTTGGCAGAATATAAAAGCAATAATTCAAATTTTATCTTCTTAAAAAAATTAACAAATAACGAAACATAAGTGCTGACATTTTTCGTGCAAAATCAGATTCTTGGGGTTCAGTTGTGCGTGCAAAGTTTCCATCCATGATCTGAATGACACTATTTAAATTTTTATTACTGATAATAAAAATTTATTGCTTTCAGAGTTCATTGTTCTGATTGGAAAATGTATGTACCTTTAATGACAAAAATGTACTATGTTGAAAACAGCGATTCTCGATTGATCACTAAAGTTAGACATTTAAGACATGATGGTACATAGGAGACGATAAGTTGGGAAACCGCATGAAAGAGGCGATCAAAACATAGTCATGATCATAAGAAAAAATCACTATGATTGAATTACCTCATTTTTATATGGCTTATTTTTGAAGTTAAACCTTTTGTGGTTGGGTTATATCCCCATTTTTTAATGCGTTGTGCAATAGTTTGCAGAAATCGTGTCCTGTCGGATGAAATTGCATTCTTTTGACGATTTGACAACAACTTGAAATTGACCTTTTCCAGTTTTTGCTGGATAATACAAACCATTCATTAAGCGGTAGGAGGAAATGACAGGTTTTGAAATAGCCTGGTTTTTTTCTATGAACTAATTTAGCATTAATAAGAACCAAGATGAGAAACATTGAAGTCTGCTACAAAAATATCACGGAAATCGCCACTACTTCGCAAAAACATTTGTTGTCACCAACCACTGAATATTAAAACTTCCGGAAAAGTTTAGTTCACAGATAGAGGCCGTCATAGCAGCAAATGAGGTCCTATATCTTTATCGTATCATGCAAGATCCAAGAAAATGATTTCTCCGACTATCTTATCATTAACGACTATGTATATTATAGGAATACAGAAGACATGAGCGAAAATAAAGATATTTGTTTTATGTTTTTATAAATATTAGCAATAATTATTGTTTATAAAAAGATGAAAAAAAATTATTTATTCAAATATTTTTACACATTAATAATAACTAATGTGTATAAAAACGTAACACAAATATTTTTATTTTCGCTCATGCCCTCTATGTTACGACCATATTACATGGTTATTAATGATAAGACAGCCGTAGAAATCACTTTCTTGGTCTAGCATTACTGGTTCAATTTCTGCCTACGTATTTCATTTCAATAATAAATTCTGCTTCATAAAATTCTAAAAGTCTCCATAAATTAAGATGATATTCCTTTATATATAAATAAATATTAAATTTCCCTTTTTGTTTTAAACATCGTAATCAATACAAAGGTCAAAAAAACGCCTTGACATAACCGAGACGCATAAAAACTTATATAAAGAGCATAAAAATATTTTACAACCCTTTGCGTTCCCCCTGGTCTCGTGCCAGAACAGTTTCCTCTGCTGTTTCAAACTTTCCGCAGAATGCAGTTGTTGCAACACTTTAGAGCTTTATGATATTATTCGGTGGACCTTAAGTGGGCTTTAAAACCTCAAGACGACCTCCGCACGTCAGGGAAATTGTAAATCCTCCAGATGTCCACCTCTGCTCTGAAAATAATGACAATATCCATAAAGTAACATGCCAGCACGCTTTTTTATTATTTGCTGTATTGTAAAGTATAGGACAGAGGAAATAATGGGTATTGTAAAAACGAATTTTTGTTGTAAGATAAAGGATTTCAATGAATGTTTTGTTTCAACTTAAATGTTTTGTTTTGATTTTGTTCGAACAATTACGTCCTTGCATTATACGCTTATTTTAATAATGTTATTGGCAAAAAGCATCTACATTTCTAAATAAAATAGATGGTGCAAGGCTGGTAATACAACAGTGCCCAAAAAATAAGACCAATTTTTTTTTTTCAAAAACTCTTTATTTATTCTTCCGAATTCGCCTTCAAAGTAATCCTTCCGGAAACAATGCACTGATGCCCACGTTTTTACATTCCTCAATGCATTCTTTAATGCTCAATGGCCTTGATGGTTTTCAAAGCAAGCGGCGGTTCACGTTGAATTTCTACAATAACAATTATTTAATTGTTCAATACATTTTTAAATTGAAGTACACCTTATATCTTTTAAAAAACAGCTTTACGTGTTGAATTTAAAGTAATTACAGCGTGGTGAAATATTTTGCCTTTTATTTGGAAAACTTTACTTTTCATGTCATAAAAAGTAATTTGAATAATTTATGGCACAATAAGCATTTGGAGAAAGCATAATGCGAATTTATGTATTTTGCTCTTTCTAGAGGAATATTTTTATTCTGCTACACAGTGAAGCAGGGCTGAAGATTCACGCAATTTATGAGGCTAGTTTAGATGCACAAAGAGCTTTTCTCGCAACAGGAAAAAGGCAACAAATATTTTTAACATTTTGGGATGTTTGCTTAGATTAAGATCAACAGCTGTGAATATTCCAGAAAATGGTGAAATAAACAGTAAAAATGACACATGCTGTATAAGAAACAATTTTGTGGCAGTGAAAAAAATTACCAGAAAGGAAAATATCGTCTCCATTTCTATGGGGAAAATAAAATATTCTCAGACCGACTAATGACATAATTTGTTTCTTTAATTTTGTTTTTACTTTATTATTTCTGTTTTGCTAAAAACACAAGGGAAAATTATGTTTGGCATTAATCTGGAGATGAACGCAGGGTCTCAAATGTTGGAATGCGAAATGTTGAGAATTTTTATTTGCATGCCTGTCATTGTTTACTTTGAGATTTGCAAGAAAGTAAAACAAGAAAGTTTTAATTAATTGGAAACTCTTTACTTTATTAAAAGTTCTTATTTCTTTGCAAGAATATTATCACTTAACATGTAAATGGGAAACTGTTTATATCCTTGCTTAATCTTACGTGGTTTTGGAAGGTAAATTACAAATTTGGGAACTAGAAGAAATTCATTTAATTGAGCGCTACCAAATGGATTGAATCATATGATTTAAATAACTTGGAGAACGTATAATTATATTACTAAAGAATCAGAAATAATCAATTATTTGTAATATTTCATATTCTCTCTAGTTCTTGAAATCTATATTTTCTTTAAATAAAATTTTTGTGGTTTTTTCCTTTCAAAAAATGAATTATAAATAAAAAGATAATCCTGCTAATTTTTCTAAAAATTTATTCTTAATAACTAAATTCGATTAATTTGTTCCTCTAAAAATGCATACATTAAATGCAGATATGATCTTTCATTCTTATCTCATCTTATTTTCTTGGCATTCAAATAACATTTAACTTCTAGTTGGACAGTTTAAGTGAACCTAAATTTCATTTAGTTCCTCTAAATGTAAGCAAGATTGCAATTAAGATTAATCCCCACAATTTTTTTCTTTTAAAATGCATACCACTCTACATTGAATAAAAGGCATATTCAGGTTTAATATTCCACAAAAATTCATTTTATTTAAATCCTAATTTACAAGTTAAAACTCGAATGCCAAAGTCAATAACAGGCATCACATAGAAGGAGTCCCGTTTGAAACAAGCTCATTAAACTGAAATATTTTCTCACATAACCAAGCACAGCAAAACGCTTTTGGTTTTTTCAAAAACTCTTTATTTATTCTTCCGAATTTATTTCATCTCCCTCAAAATAATCCCTTCCGGAAACAATGGCCACGTTTTTACATTCCTCAATGCATGTTTTAATGCTCAATGGCCGGGATGGTTTTCAAAGCGCGCGGTGCTTCAAGTCGAATCTCTACGATAACAATTATTTAATTGTTCAATACATCTTTAAATTGAAGTACACCTTATATCTTTTAAAAACAGCTTTACGTGTTGAATTTAAAGTAATTATAGCGTGGTGAAATATTTTGCCTTTTATTTGGAAAACTTTACTTTTCATGTCGTGAAAAAGTAATTTGAATATTTTATGGCACAATAAGCATTTGGAGAAGGCATAATGCGAATTTATGTATTTTGCTCTTTCTAGAGAAATATTTTATTCGGCTGCACAATGAAGCAGGGCTGAAGATTCACGCAATTTATGAGGCTAGTTTAGATGCACAAAGAGCTTTTCTCGCAACAGGAAAAAAGGCAACAAACATTTCGGGATGTTTGTTTAGATTAAGATCAACAGCTGTTAGTATTCCAGAAATGGTGAAATAAACAGTAAAAAAATGATGCATGCTGTATAAGAAATAATCTTGTGGCAATGAAAAAAACAATTATCAGAAAGGAAAATGGCGGCTTCATTTCTATGGGGAAAATAAAATATTCTCAGACCGAAATAATGACATTTGTTTCTTTAATTTTGTTCTAACTTTATTTCTGTTTTGTTTGAAAATCAGGGAAAGAATTTTGTTAGACTTTAATCTGGAGATGAACGCAGGGTTTCAAATGTTGAAATGCGAAATGTTGAGATAATTAGATAATTAAAAATAAAATTAGTAATTTTTCTGATTTTAATGAATGATTTCAGAAAGAAATATGATCCATCTTTTATTTGTTTAGAAAAAGAAAGCATTTAAATATTAGAGAAAATTAGTTTAGTTGCAGAATCCCGATCTACGTATTTTTTTTTTTATCAGTACGATTTTAGTGTCCAAAAGCATGCTCTATTTTGAAATTGCACTTTTAAAATTAGATGAGGTTGCTACTAGGAAAGGCATTAAAATATCTGGGCATAAATGTTTCCAATGCGAGAATTTTAAAACACGTAATTATTGATGATCTAAAATTTACTGAAAAGTGACTTTCTACAGTAGAAATTTTCAAAAATTTAATTAAATATTTTTCGGTGAATGTTTGTCTTTAAATAAGTAAACAAATTATATAAATCTATTAATAAATGGACTTTGATATTTAAAAAAAAAAAAGCATAATTAATAGACCTTCAATTTCCATTTCTCGAAATCTTCGGCTGCTGTGAAATAATAATTAAAACCGATTTGCGCCATTTTCTTATGAGATTTTCGACTTTAATTATGCATCATATGCAAATTCGATTCTAATTATTCATGATAACTTGCATCATTCTTTGAATCATCACGAATTTTTTAATATGCTCGATAAAATATCGTAAGAGAAACGCATACATAAAAACATTTTAAATTTTAATGATATGAAGTTCTATTATTACTTTCTGTAACATATTTTATAACTAATTCAGTCAAATTTCACTTATGGTATTTATTATAATAAAAGTCCTCTATAAGGATCTTAATTTATAAGAATAATGCAAGAAATTAGAAACAAGTAATATTCTTAAATTATTAATTAATACTTAGCCATTAATAAAATGCTTTGAAATTGCCGCAAGAAGTCAAATTACAGAGCGGCCTTGTATCAGGTCGGAGAACTATATTATTTCTACGGTTGAGTGAGCACTTTAAAATGTGGGGCTTAATTAGTTAGAATTTCTAAAGCAACATTTCCTTTTGTCATGGAATGCCTTTTGAGGGAATTTAATTAAGACAATTTTCTAATTTTAATTTCTAGGCTATAGCTTCTTTCTGTGAAGCTATTTAGTGAAATAAATGTTGCTATAATACTAGACCTATTTGCAACTATTATTATGTCAATATGTAAAAGGAAAATCTGCATTCACTTTGTAAAATGTATAAATTTTATAAACACTATAAAGGGTAAAAATTTAACTAAATTAATCAATTATGTTACTATTTTATTTATGTTTAATTAAATTAAGTATGTTTCAATATTAAATACAGTTTTAGTTTAGTATTTTTTAATTAAGTAAAATGAAAGATAGAGATATTTTGTATTGCATTAAATAAATTTACTAGAACAGTGTTTCGTTTCAGTGCATTATTGTTCTCATTGTACACGGGGAAAATGTGTTCGTTCAAACTTAGGGTGGATACAAGATTTTCAATTTATTTGATTGGATGATTAATGATGTAATATAATATCACTAACATTCTCATAAAAATGTCTTAGACCGTTGATATTCATTTGTATTAAAATTTGTTCCTTTATTGTTTAGATTTATTTACAAATTCAGTATAAATATTTATTAAATTAACGTTAGATTGCAAAATAAATAATAAACAATAAAAATGGCTTAAAGTGAAAGTAATTATGTATTGCAATGTTACTTCCCAAAACTGCATTATTTGGGTTGAAGATGACATGTTTTTAATCTGAATTATGCATGTATATTTTTAAAAATAAGCTTGGATTTTTTATTAATTCCTTCTGTGAATTAATAATGATCCTTTAAATAATCGTTGTAAAAAATCATTTAAACATCAAAATTCAAAATAATAGATTGACCTCTTTAAAACCCTTAACTATTAGATTGACATAAGCATCGAATGCAATTATATGTATAGATTGCTTATTTTCATTAAATTTTTTATCTTTCTTCTACATAGAAATTTAGTTGTAGAGCAACATTATTGATAAATCATTTAAAAACTGATTTAAATAATGAATTATTACTAAAATCCATCTTTGCTTTGTTTCACTGAAACAATTTAAAAAACTTTAACGACTTAACTTTAACTTAATTTGAAATAATTTTTTTCTGTAAATCTGAGAGAAGTATGCACATTAGTTGATAATGTCTGTTTTAAAATGTAAGCTACTTTAAAAATAAAAACGTTAATACTGAATTTCAGTTTACCGTTGCCATGTAAATATTAGATCTATTAGGCATGACTAAGTTAATATCCTTAATAAGTGAAGACATTTTCCTGAAATGTGCGTAGCATAATGTCATTAAACGCTCTATTTCTTACAGAAAGGGTAACGGCTGACTAAAGCTAAAATCTTCATGACATGAGATAATTACGTTAATGATTATCGTAACAAGCACTTTAGATGCAAAAAATTGTAAAGCGTAACTTGTTTTAAAAATGAGTTTCGATGTCATGCCTTTGAACAACGTAAAACAAATCCTTCTGATTTAAGGGTTTCGCTAATTGTCTGTAGTTGTTACGACACGTGCAAGTAATTACTTTTGAAAACCCACAAGCTTTATCATAAAGCATTGTGCTGTGGCATTTTTCAAAATTTCATGATAAAGGAACAGAAGGAAATGCGCCATAAAATTGTCTTGTTTAAAACCAAAAATATGACTAAATATACAAAAATGTTATTTAAAATGTTATATAATAGTACATGGTCTATCTCAGGTTCAAGTTTACGAAGAACTTGTAGGACAGGGTATTATTAAATTCATAGCAATACAGGGTCTGTAAAGCTTTTCTGATGGGATAGTGTGCACAAAGAATGAAAAGACACCATCTAAATGAAATATTTATGTATGTATGTATGTACGCACATAAACGACAAAAGTCAATACTAATATAGGTAAACTATGGATACATGTCACTTTATCGCAGGAATCTTCCAGACATAGCAGCAGGACATCCCAACAATGTGAACTATAGCTCTGGAACTCGAATTTGGATTGTTTTGTGTTAGTAATAGCACAATCTAGTCCGCGTCCTATCCGATACCCTACAGTTAGGTCACAGCTCTTCAGGGCTGGCGCATTGCAGCTTGCAGTTCAAGCCAGAATCAGATCTACAAATCAGATCTCCAGTTCTGCTTTCTCGCAGGGATAACCCATCCTATTGTCACTGCCTAATTGTGTGAAATGAAGAATAACTGCGAAAAATTTTGTAACGCTCATGAAACACCATCTACAGCATGTGTAAACAAGCATTTCCGAACCTGTCATGTCGAATCATCAAGGTTTATCCTACACAATAACCGTGTAACTTTCAAAACTCTTTTTTCAGTTTATTTAAATATGTCGTATATCTATGAATTAAACTATTAAATCATATAATTGAAGTAAAATTTAAGAATATAATTTTTTTGTCATGTTTGAGGGCGTAAAATGGTTACAATTCGTAGAAAATAGCTTAGAACAAAAAAAAATAATAATGTTTTTACCCTTTTTAATGAAATTTATGAAACTGACTTGGAGTAAATTGTAATAATTGAAAGAAAATAATATTCATTCGACCCTGAGTTAGTAATCTAGAATTTAAACAACAGAAATTAGGATTTTAAAATAAGTCTTTCTGGTGATTTCAATATAAATGTGATTAAGTTTATTTTTTAATTCTTCTAATCAGTTTTTATAATTAATGTAATCATTTCAAAAGTACATCTGGTTTATTACCACTTGGTGTTATAAAACTTAAATACCTTTTAATTAAATAAGTGGTAAATCATGTACACACAAATAGATGGAAATATTTATACAGATGTCACAACTCATTATTTGTGTTTTCAAATTTTACAAATCGTCAAATATCCATACGTTGTTGAAATAATACAATTAAAAATTCTTTATTTATAAATCCGTTTCAAATAGAATCACGAAATATTTTTAAATCTTTAATTTCAGAGTGTTACTGAAATAGAATTCGTGTACGAAAACCAGCTCGTGTTGAAATAAGCAGTGACTTAATGTGGCTGGCGAAGCCATTTGCTCAATTTTCATCATTAGCAGCAGCATGGCTGGCGAGGAGGACCCGAAGGGTTTCACACTTGTTTCCCCCGCGAGTGAAATTAGAGGTGGAAACTGTCATTAGAAATTCGAATGCAATTAGCGACTGGAGGGGCGAAATGGTGGTGCCGAGATTCGGAAGGGATGGCCGAAAAAACGCGTTGAGTACAGACGGGTGGATTCATTCGATTCAGACCTGTTCTAATATTTTTGGGGGAGATTACAATTATTAACGTTGCGGTAATACGAAAAATAGTGTGGATTTAAATAATGTTTGTTAATCTTTTGTTGGCCATTCGTAGTTGTACACATGGATATTTATGATTGTGAATATCGATTGTATTTTTTTCCTTTTTAGGTTCAAATTATATTTTCCCCTTATTTATCTGTTAATTATAATTAACATCCTACTTCACTAATTGTTCACACTGGTATGCAAAGATGTAATCTGAATAAGATTTAAACCTAATTGGAATTTTCATTGTTTTTAAAATCTTTCTATTGCATTAGAAATTTAATCTATGATTACCATAATTGAATGCGCTTGACAGAATTTGAATATATAAAAGGTAGTCGAAAATTTAGACCAGCTTTTACAGATAGATGTTTTTTTAAGTTGCATGAAATAGACACATACTGTTAGTGATGCTTGAAAGAAGGGGATAAAAATCATTTTGGAATCTTATTTACAATAATGTCTTCGGAAATGTTAGACAAATGTAATGTTAATAAGAATGCAATGATAGTAAAGATGTAGTGATGTAATGTTGGTAACGATGCATAGCAATGCTAGTCATGATGTAGTGATGTAAAAGTAATAATAAGTAATAATAAAAATGTTAATAATGACGCAATATTAATAACGTTGCAAATGTTAGTAATGATGTAGTGATGTATTGTTGATTGTATAGTAATGATGCAATGTTAGTAATGATGTAGTGCAATGTTAGTAATGATGTAGTGATTTAATGTTAGTAATGATGTAATGATGTAATGTTGGGTTACAATGCATAGTAATGACGCTATGTTAGTAATGATGTAACCGATAGTGATGTATTGTTGGTTACAATGCATAGTAATGACGCTATGTTAGTAATGATGTAATGATGCAATGTTAGTAATGATGTAGGATGCAATGTTTGTAATGATGTAGCGGTGCAATGTTAGTAATAAATAAATGTTAGAAGTTAACTTTTAGTGGCATAGGAATGATGGTTACAACCACTACACTTTTATCTTGTCGAAGCAGTTTATGAAATATTTGTTTATCATTCGAAATGTAAATGGAAAAGATTAAAACTATGATGAGATAAAAAATTTCAGTACATAAATAAATTAATTTGAAATTAAAGAGAATCATGAATTGGATTATAAGAATTAATCGTTTGTAAATCTGTTTGCAATTCTGCAGAAAACTATTTGCTTAATCTACTTTTTAATTTTTTTCACGATTATCTTGTTTAGTATTATAACTAACGTTCAATTAGCAGAATTAAAATGCAAAAAGTTCCAATTGATTTTATCTTTTTAACGAATGGTAAATTTTTCAAAAACGTATAAAATAACCACAAAAAAAATTTATTGTTATTCTAAAGATTATCCCTAAATAACGGACTTATAATTTTTGATTAAATTGAACATTTTTTTTTTACTCCCTATGAAAGTTGGTTCATATTTACGACAACTACCATTAAAAATTTCCTTTTTCTACTCCACTGACTTCTTGATTTTCTCTGTCATTTTTCATATTCTGAAAGGATGTGTGCAAAGCGAGAATGTCTCGGGCTTTTTTTTCAGGGTGAAGTTTCTAGTTTAGTATTTTGTTTAAACGTCAAAAAAAAAAAAAAAGTTTTTTTCTTCATTTTGTGTTTTTTTTTATTCTCATTGAAATGGTGATATAATTTTTTAAACTTGCTTGTGAAAAAAAATAGATTTTACCGAATGTTGCGTCTTAAATCGTAACGCGAATTTAATAAATTGTTTTGAAGTGAGAAATGGCAGTTATATTACAAAGTTTGGAAAAATGTGAGTTAATGAATTTAATGATTTTTTTTTATTTGTCCAACACCCAAGTTTTTTTTTTTTAAGAAAATTTTCTTGAGAATTGATGTAATTAATAACAAATTATACCATAATGTACAAACATGCTATTGATTTAGCGATTCATGTAGAATTTAGATTAATTTTGCTCCTTTTCCAGCTGAATGAGATATAGAAAAAAAAATAATAAAATAATTAATTATATATTTTTTTTTAAAAAGTTTTATAAAAAAATTACATCAGTTTTCTTAAAGCAATCAGATTGAAACGAAAATATTGAAATAAAATTCAGAACATTCAAAATAAAAGTTTAGTGAGTGCTTGAGCACTAATATTGAATTATAAATTTATCACTTTATAATATTCAGCTACTTGAAATATTAGAGATGAATTTTCATTTTTATTGAAACAACAAAGGCTACCGTATATCACCGAATATAAGCCGATCCATGTATTAGTCGAGGGCTTTTTTTTCTTCAAAAGTCTTCCCTGAATTAGTCGAGTATCGATCACTCACTCTTGAATGACCAAGAACTTTTCATATGCTCATCGACTCAACAATCTGATTGAATTTTGTGATGCAACGCCCACATAATATTTAAAATTTGAAAGTAATATATTTCTATTATTATTTACAATGTATTTATATTTATAACAAATAGAATCATATATTATATTTTATATTTAATTGAGCCATCTTCTATTATAAACATAATTTATAAGAACAATGCAAGAGATCAAAGAAGTAACATTTTAGACAATTAATACTTAACTGTTAATAAAATGCCTTTAAAGTTATCAAGAAAGTGAATTACAGAGTAATAAAGTCAATGAATGAAATATTATTATTTCAAGGGTGGAGTGTTTTTGTGTAAAAATTTAAGCTTAATTAATAAGATTTTCTAAAAGTGTAACATTTTCTTTTTTTATCATCATGGAATGTCTATGTTGGATTTAATTAATGCCATTTTCTAATTTTAATTTCACGTTTCTAAAATATTATATTATGGAAAAATAAACTGTAATAGAATAAACATTTAACATTTCTGCATATATTGACATCCCACCTATTAGCTTACAAAGCCTTACTGTTATGCAAAATGTAATCTGCATAAGATTAAATCTTATTAGACTTTCTAATGTTCTTAAAGATCTTCTCAGGAAATAATAGAATCTTAGATCTTCCTCCTCTATAGAGGTAATTCCAAAACTAGATCAGCTTGAATGATAGAACTTCATTTCTTTAATATTTTTTATCTTGTCTACACTAATTCTATATATACATCCCACCACCATTAAGATCTTCAATTCCATTAGCTTTGTTACTGTTCTTCTGTTAAAGTGCAAACATAATCGGAAAAGATTAAATCAGCTTTGAATGGATATATCTCATTTTTAAATTTTTAATTAATAGAATTAAACACCCTAATTTATAGAGGGTGCACAGCTTTGAATGGATATATCTCAAATATTTTTATCTTGCCCAAGCAATCAATCCTAAATAATTTTATTTTTTGCAAAGCAGTCTAAGAAAATCCAATGAATCATTCGAAATATAAATGGAAAGTATTAATTTAAGATGGGATGAAAAAACCTAACCTGATTAACCTGAAAATAAGGAGGAATTTGCAATTGGATTATATGAATGTTGTGCTTTATAAATCTAATACAATTTACAGAAAACTATTTGCTTAATCTCTTTTTACGATTATTATATTCATTATTATAATTAGTTTAAATAAGCATAATTAAATACAAAAGTTTTAATTGATTTTAATCTCTCTAAGGAATTGTTTAAGTATGGAAAACATATGTAATCTCGGCAAGAAAAATAAGAGTAGCAGGATTGTTTCAAATTAATGTCAGGTTTCTGATTAATTGAATGTTTCTTTTAACTTGTTTCTGCATTTATAGAACAGTTATGAATGATTAAAAATTATTTCACTCACTTAGATTTTTTTCCTCGCCATTTTTTTTTAATTATCTGAAATGGCTCTGAGTGTAATTCTTCGTGCATTCCCGGATGAAATTCTTTAAGTTCTTTTACAATGCAACAAAGGGCATTTTTAATTCAATTCAGTTGCACGTTTTCTCCGTTGGTTAGTTACTCCATTCGTAAGTATTTTTAAACATTCCGGTAAGTCAAAAAAATAAGTAGAATTTGAAGGTGTTTATATAATTATAACGTTCAACATAAAAATGAGCCTTGAAGTGAAGAGTAGCTCGTTCAAAGTTTGAGAAAAGCAACAAAAAAAATCCCTCCAATGAGCATTTGCGGGAAAATGCACACAAATGTGTTGTTACAGGCTGCAAATTTAAGCGCGACCTATAAGGATATCATTTATCTACCTTATTGAATAATAAAAAGCCCAGGAGTTTATCTGATTACAAGAAATATTGATATTTATTATTACATTAATCTAAAAACAACTAAGCACTCACAAATTGAGTACTTCTCCAAGATAAAATTTAACTATTAGAGTGAACAGCAGTAATATGTTCCCCAGCATTCCATGATCCTGCAAGTAATATATGGAGTTTCTTAAGAGAGGAACCGCCACAGAATCATGAATTTTTTTGTTATTCATGCTATTTATTTATAGCTGCAGGGACTTGTATTATGCATGTTTGGATATTTAATTTATATATTTCATCCAATATACGTCATTTAACCCCACCCTCAGGCGGTGAACAGGAGGATAATTGATGTTAGAGGATAAAGTTTAGGGATCACTGCCCTCAAGTGCACATGTTATTGAGAAACAGAAAATACCTACCAGGTTGGGCAAGTGAATATCGTGTGAGAGGATTATAAAACACACAAAGCTCAATTTCTGCTTGTCTGAAATCTGTAACTGCAACACAACAGGAGACATGAGCCCTCCTGCATGTCATTAGTTCACTACGTTACCACTGGGTTTTTTATTTCCACAATTTTGGGACAAAAATGGTTATGT